>JAGKRU010000070.1:0-81891 GCA_022884055.1 Russula griseocarnosa | reverse complement strand
TTCTTGATGTCCTTCAATACTCGTTCGTATGTTTCGTCGAGCGTCTCGGCAATTCATCAAGAATGCACCTGACGCTTGGTGGGAGACATTGGCGCAGAACCTCTAGCTGACAATACACCCACCGAAACCTGTATGACAACATGAGAACGTATCAAGAACACGAAAGTGATATAACTTACATGCCATCAGCTCTTTCGGAGAGTGACCTAATTACAAGACTCCTGTCCTCTTCGCGCCATCTCTGCATCATCTTGTCCGAATAAACGATAGAACTGATGTAGTCCATGATGTCCTTGTTTGGCCACTTTGATCGTGGAGGGAGATGCAAAGAGACGTCAAGATTCAAGGGCCTTTGAATATCTTTCAGGGCGCTCGTGACACATATATGTACATTTTGAAGGTGAGATCAAAAGATCCTGAATAAATCAAGCACCTCTTCTCGTGAAGTTGGCATGCCAGTATGATTTGGACACTCATCGAGAGCATCAATGAAAGGTAAATACTAGGACCCTGAGTAGGAGCGAGAGCATCTTTTTCAGGTATTGCGTCAGACACCATCACTGGGCTTTCGTCTGCCGTGGTCGTGTATCGAATAAAGATGAGAAAGTATATCGCAGTAGGAACTAGACTGAGCAGCGAGTTGCAAGAGGATAGAGATGACAAGGTTGCGGAGCTCTGCTATCTTCATCACAAAATCGCAATAAAAGTAAGCCAAACGTGGCGATTCTGCTTCGTGTAGTGCATGCATGATGTCTTCAATTATTCCAGAACTTATAGCAACTTCAGTCAATTATTCAATCACAATAGAGAAGCTACGAACCAGAGTACACTTTGCCGAGCCCGCTATAGAGATACATCTGAGAGGCGTTGACTAGAAGAGGGAAGAGACGTACGTTTGCCATGTATCCACAATAGCGAAGGAATGACTTCCATTTTTGAAAGTACTGCTTTGAAAGAACCAAGTAGCCGTACCCTCGTGGTGAGCTTTGCAGGCAATGTTGTGTTGATGGAGAATCCGGGGAGAAGCCATTTGTGGAACTTCTCTTGTTGACGATCGCTCTTGCCTGTTTGTCACTGGCACAATAGGCCATTTAGACAGCACATTGCATGATCGAAAGGACTCGCGTTACATACCACAACAGCACCTTCACATTGTTCAATACTTCTGCCATCGCCATCTTTGCCTCTTCCTGAGTCAGTTTGTCCAACCTTTTCAATGCATCCTCAACGTCGTTCCTGCGTAGTAGCTTCTTGAAAAGTTTTTCTGAGAAACGTGAGTCAGGACCCAAATATTGCTGGTGATGAACTGACTCCGTCGCTGCTGTTTGATCTCCACCGTCACAATCGCAAGGACAGAGAGGACTTCCACCATGACCTCCACCATCATGTCTGTCATTGCCTCTGAGGTGTCCGTTCTGTGTAAGACTCGAGACGCTTGAAAAATCTCCCGATGCGCTCAAAGAGGTCGATGAGCAGTCTTGGCTTGATTCACATCCTTTGCGGCCTAAGATGTGCTAGCGTCATGTTGGCCTGTTTGTGAGATCGACGAGGGCGCTCACCAAGAGAAGGACACCAATCCCCACGAATATCGCTTTCCCAGCGGAATGCCTAATGGATATGATTAGAACACGATCGTGAGTGACAGCAAGGTGGGACTGACCAGCCAACACCCTCACCAGGATGTCGGAGAATGTGCACATACATTCACAGTCGGGTTGAGCCAGTTCTTTAATCTCTCATCAGTCGCAGTGCGCGTGGCCAAACTGCTGGACTAGGTCTTGGAGGACAGTGAGGACGGCTTGGTGAGTCGCAGGATTGTAGCTGAGTGGCAAGAGGGTGGTCGAAAAGCTTGTTCTTGGTTTTGTTATCATAGCCTGCAAGGGTATTGAAAATAGATTGGAAGTTAGAGGAGGAAGAGGAGCCATGGAGGAAACCTAGGGATATGGATGTAGTGGGGTGCGATAGCGAGTTGATGGGGATCGTTGGTGCATAATTTCACTCCTCGTTCTCTGATCTACGTGTTACGACCCAACTTATCAAAACTGGGTGATCTAGCGAAGCGTAGAACGCGAGCGGGGCGCGTAGCACTGTCATCGATTTTCTCTTCTTGCCACGCCCACGTCGCATGCTCTTTTCTTTTACCTCCCACTGCTCCACAGAACTCTCACGAAGCTTCCGAGCTGATAACACATCGACTCCCTACTACCTGTCGCCGCCAACCCTGCCTCCAACCTGATCGCTAGAAACCAGGGCATCAGGTACCATCACAAGTCCAGCAGCGGCACTGCAACTGTACCACGACACGTTTTTAACGCTCACAGGCACAGTCTGGTCACGCAGGGACCTGCAGCGTAACGGAGTTCTCCCGCGCACCTGCGCAGCTGCAGGCCCCCCCCGTGTCCCGGCCGGGCCAGAAAGGCGCTGGTCTTTACCACACTGTAGATACACCGTATGCTTTATTAGGCTGGACATGATAGTGCTATCGTAGTTACTCAGCGAAATCGTCATCAACCCAATCGTGAGATAGCTGAGTGATGACCAAAGACCACATCTATCAGAGCATCAAGGTCAGCCGGTGTGGAGTAAGGTGAATCTGCAACGCCACAGCACATCTTCGTGGCAACGTTCCAGTCCACTGGTGAGTATGGACATCCCCAAGTCTACCGATGAACTATCAAGGTAACGGATACCTGCGGAGAGGCGGTCAGGAATTGGTATTCCTGAACTGAATGCAGCTATGCGCAAAGTCTTTGCGTTGAGAGAAAGATATGCGCACTACACGTCCAGCAACTTTCCACTGGGTTCGCGCCAGACCCGCGTTGAGGATCTCCCGACACTTGTTCACTTACACCGTCCATCGTAATCAGCTCCTAAGTTCGCACGTCCGGCACGCGCTTTGGTCTACATTGTCGTTGTACAGGTATGTAACACGCACTGACATACTCCGTACTCTGATCCCTGTCCAGGGCACCTAGACGACGCGCGCCAGTCGTTTTAGTGAATTGGTCGCCGTGATGTTTGTTCAGCCATTTAGACCCATCGGTAGTGGCGTAAAAACTGCAATCTCTCTATTGGAGGTTTTCCGGTGTGCAGCGAGATACTGAGGACGCTTCGAGGCCTTTTTCGTTGGGTACGAGGACTTGGTATGTGGTGCGCGGAAGTTTGTCCATAGAAGTTACCACCTCGGCCTGCCAGCCATCTATGCATGATGTCAAATGACATAAAAGTGAGAAAGAGACTGGAACCTGCGCAACCCAGCCGATTAATGAACCCCATTTTGACATCCGGAGGGATGATGTTTTCTCGTTCTGAAGCCATCCCGGGGACCACTTCGACGATTTTCACGGGAATTTTTCGCTAGCTGCGGTCGCATAGTGGCATGGCACTGGTGTCTAATTGCTGCATTCCTTTCGAATCGCTAATAACCTGGTCCATAAGAACATGCAACGTGTAAAATTCGCGCCATTGGATGGTCAGTAGCGTATGCACAGGGATTATTGATCGATGTCCCAATGACGCGAAAATCTTTCAGTTCCTTTATCATTTTTTTTCGGACCTTACACACATACCGCGGATCCTTTCCAGAACTAGCAAGTGCTCTATCATCGCTAGAGCAAGAGTGAGCCCTCGTCACAGTCCCAAGGCGTATCAGAAATTGTTCCGTCTCCTTGTCGTTGCCATTTTCAGCGCATTGTAACTAAAGTAGCAAGCTTGGCACTACTCTGCAAGTCCATTTGATGATAGATCCTTCTTTCAGGAGGTCAAAGGAGCGCGCGTCATTGGAGACAACAGTGTGCGAAAACAAGTCACTCAAGGCCTCGAATATCAATTTGTCCAGTTCGCGAGTATCTCGAAACAGCCGAATGACGAATGCTACGACGCACGCACGGCGACCGTGACTGAACCACTAGATTACTGTAAATATAATGACAACCACAGTATCGAGGCACCCGTAGTACGAAATACAGTACATTGAATATTCACATCCGAACATGGTGCCAAGGCCCCATAGAAACTCTGCATCTCGTGATGCCCGCTTCCAACGCTACTAGGAATGGAGTGTGCCCTTGTTGTTTTCTGCATCTATTTGCGCCATTCTCAAGAAGCAGGCGTGTACCCTCGACTGACCCCTTTCCCGAAGGAAACCGGACGTCTTCGTCTTGTATGACGAATGATGTAGTGGAGTTGATCCCTCATTATCCTTGATGTTTAACATCTGCACCATGACCAGTAATAATTGCAGGATGTTCAGTTGACCTGAGTACAGGGTCGTCAGGCCTTTCAGCACACGTCGCCAGTGCAGTGCAATCTCTCTCTGGCATTTCGGGCATGGATATCAACATCATGCTCGAGTAGCATCTGAACAATTTCGAGGTGTTTGTTTTCAAACCGCCAAGAGTGGGGTAGAGCCAGTCGTATACCTGAGCATTCGCATCTGCACCGTGATTGAGCAGCCAACGCGCGGATCAACTAACCCAACCTGATGCGCATGCAGTAACGTCATTCCTCGTGCCCCGGACGCGGACATCTGCGCCATGCTCATACAGCAACTCCGCAACTTGAAAGTGCTCCATACAATGCCGCCCCGAGCGGACTCAAAATACACACCTAGCATTTACATGCTCTGGATGTTTGACAACGAGGGTTTTGCAAGTCATAGAATCCACACAGGGAGGCGTAGTAAGAGGTCCTCCACGTGTGCAGTGAAAGCGACCACCCTCTGTCAATATCATGCACTTGGTGCCATGTGCAAAATGGGGTCTGTCCGCACAAAAAAATACTCCAACGCATCCCGTATCCGTGATGAGACGTCCTTAATGCGCATGTAACCAATGTTCGGCCGCATACTCGGCAGGGGGATATCTTGGCAGTATCCTTGTCAACATGATCGTCGAACGGAATAGAACGCCCAGGCAGGCCGGGCCAGATCGTGTGTGCCGACTCGGAAGGATGTGATAGCGGGAGACATCTCATTTGCGTTGCGAGTCGATCCGATTAAGGTATTCTTTGACAGAGAAATGTGAGAATTGCACAATTGAAACCCCATCATCGAGATCGCAATCAAACTTGAGCATGCGGATAGCACCGCCTGGTGCTGATCTGTCACCGCCAATTTGGGTTTACTTTGGAATCCCCTCTCGTCGCGCCGCATCAAGTCAATAGCAGAACCTCGCAAGCTCTTCGACGCGTAGAGGCCGAATGGCGACAGTCAGGCAGTGCAGGAGACGAATGGCATGCTCTCGATTGACTTCTTGATGTCTTCAATACTCGTTCGTATGTTTCGTCGAGCGTCTCGGGCAATTCATCAAGAATTCGCCTGACGCTTGTGGGAGACATTGGCGCAGAACCTCTAACTGACAATACACCCACCGAAACCTGTATGACAACATGAGAATGTATCAAGAAACGACAGTGAATACTTACATGCCATCGGCTCTTTCGAGAGTGTCTTATACAAGACTCCGTCCTCCTCGCGCCACTCTGATCATTTATCCGAATATACGACGGAACCACGTAGTCCATGATGTCCTTGGTTTGACCACTTTATTGTGGAGGGAGATCAAAGAGATGTCAAGGGTTCAAGGCCGTTGAATATCATTTCGGGCGACTCGTGACACATATATGTAAATTGGAAGGTGGAGATCAAAGAGTCCTGAATAAGAACAAGACCTCTTCTCGTGAGTTGGCAGCCAGTATGGTTTGGACACTCGTCGAGAGTCAATGATGAGGTAAAAGGACCATGAGTAGGGATGAGAGCATCTCTTTCAGGTATTGCGTCAAGGCACCTCACGGGCTTTCGTCTGCCTGGTCATGTGTCGAATAAAGATGAGAAAGTACATCGCAGTAGGAACTAGCTGAGCGCGAGTTGCGAGAGGATAGAGAGGACAAGGTTGCGCAGCTCTGCTTATTTTCATCACGAAAATCGCAATAAAAGTAGGCCAAATGCTGCGATTCTGCTCCTTAGTGCCATGATGTCTTCAATTATTCCGAACTTATAGTAACTTCAGTCAATCACTTCAATGACTATATAGAAGCTACGAACCAAGTACACTTTTGCCAGAGCCCGCTAAAGATACAGATCTGAGAGGTGTGGTGTGACTAAGAGAGGGAAGAGAACGTACGTTTGCCATGTACCATAAAAGCGAAGGAGTCGACTTCCATTTCTTGAAAGTACTGCTTTGAAAAAACCAAGTAGCCGTTCCCTTTGTGAGCTTTGCAAGCAAAGTTGTGGTTGATGGAGGAATCCGGGGAGAAAGCCATGTGGAACTTCTCTTGTTGCATAATAGCTCTTGCCTGTTTGTCATCTAACACAATAGACATCAGATTGCATCCATTACAGAGAAACTCGTTTTGCATACCATCAATGAGCATCTTCACATTGCCGTCGACACCGTGAGTAATTTTCAATACTTCTGCCGTCGCCATCCTTGCCTCTTCTTGAGTATTTGTCCAGCCTCTTCAAAGCATCCCCAACGTCGTTCTTCCTAGTAGCTTCTTTAAGAATTTTTCTAGAGAAACTTAGTCAATACCAAAAACGCTGGTGATGAACTGACTCGTCGCTTCTGTTTGATCTCCACTGTCACAATCGCAAAAGACAGACTTCTACCATGATTTTCCCATCATGTCCGTCATTGCTCTGATGGCTTCAGTTCTGTATAAGATCGAGCGCTTGAAGAACTCTCGATGCGCTCAAAGAGATCGCGATCATGTCTTGGCTGCATCTACATCCTTCGCCGCCTAAGGAGTATTGGTTCACTCATGGCTGTAGTAGAGATCGGCAAGGGCGCTCACCAAGAGAAGGACACCGATACCAGCAAATATCACTTTGCAGGAGGGAATATCTGATAAATGACGATCAGAGTACAGATTGTAGAGAGATAACGAGGTGAGACTGACGAGGCCAACACCTGCCCAAGAGTGCGGAGAATGTATATAGTACGTTCACAGTCGGTTGAGCCAGTTCTGCAATCTCTCATCGCCAATCGGCGTCGGTCGAACTGCTGGACTAGGTCTTGGAGGACGTGAGGACAGCGTTGGTGAGTCGCAGGATTGTAGCTGAGTGGCAAGAGGGTGGTCGAGAAGCTTGTTTCTGGTTTTGTTATCGTATGCCGCAAGGAGCGTTGAAAATAGATTGGAGTTGAGGAGGAGGAGGAGGAAGCCATGAAGGAAACCTAGGATATGGAACGTAGTGGGGGTGCGATAGCAAGTTTGATGGGCGTCACAGCCTTCTCGTCCTGTACACATAAATCACGATTTCTCTCCTCGTTCTCTACGTGCACGAATTGCCTTAGCTACTCGACTAGAATTATCGCGACCCAACTTATCCGATATCCAAAATCCGACATCCACCAGAGCATCAAGGTCACCTGGCGCGGAGTAAGGTGAATCTCGCAACGCGTACAACACATCTTCCGTGGCGACGTTTCCAGTCGCACCTGGTGAGTATGGACATCCCCAAGCCCACCGATGGAACTATCAATAGTTCGGATACCTGCGGAGAGAGCGGTCATGGAATTGGCTACTCCCATGCCGAACGTATCATGGAACTGAAATGTAGCATATACGCGATGTCTTTTAGTTGAGAGAAATATGATCACAGGTGATGGCGCTACGTACGTGTCCAGCCAACTTTTCCACTGGGTTCCCATTCAGAGCGACGTTGAGCATCTCCTCTACACTGTTGGATTACTGTCCCGTCGTATCACCCAGGCTCACTTCGTAACATCCCATGTCCAGCAATTCCTTCGTCACGTCCCGTACGCGCTTGTAGTCTACATTGCCGCTGTACGGGCATGTAATCACAACACTGACATACCCGCGTACTCTGATGCCTTCGTCCAGAGCACGTTGGACAACGCCCGCTAGGCGCTTTAGTGAATCGGCCACCGTGACGTTCGTGTTAGCCATTGAGAATGCATCGGTAGCGGCGGTAAAACAGCTATCTCGTCGATTGGAGTTGTCCGGGTGTGCAGCGAGGATACTGAGGACGCTTTCGAGGCCTTTTTCGTTGGGTACGAGGACTTGGTATGTGGTGCCGGGAAGTTTGTCCATAGAAGTTATTACCTCGGCCGTGCCAGCCATCTATGCATAATGTCAAACGACATAAACGTGTGTGAGAGAAACGAGCATGCAATCATACCTGTGGAACCCACTTTGGACTGACAAAACCCCTGCCTCCCGCGGCGTGATCAACCTTTGATGTATGTCTTGTTGCCCTCAGCGTACATGAGTAGTTTGTTCACATCCGCGTGAAAGAGCATGACACGAGACCAAAGGTAGTATGGGTAGAAGAGGACGTCGGCAGCGAGAGAGAGGTACGAAAAGGGGGACAAGTCTCTGCTGGGGCCACCCCAGGGACTAGGGCGGCCTTTTCGTGATAGGAGAATCCATCTCCAAAGCTATTATGCGGGAAATCGCGAGGAAGGAGAAGAGCTCGACGATCGGCATGATCAGAGCGCAGTGCCGCGACGGGTGAGAGAGAAGAGCTGCTCGATGATCGGCACAATCAAAGCGAGGTATGCATGGAAAAAGAAGCGTCACGGTGAGAAACCATCCAAGCGCACTTTACAGCAAAGTAAAAACTCGAATCGGTAATCGCAAGTTTGCAACACGACCTCTCTTCAAGGGCTTCCTGCTTGTGTTATATACAGTGCTCTTCTTTTTTGGCAAACCATTAAACACGCTATGCGAAAGTCTTGCAGCTAATAATGAAGAATATATACATGGATATTGTATCGTTGATTATCATACCTGGATGAACCATCCGCATTATGCTCGTCATCGTCGTCATTTTCTCTGGCGCCGCCATTATAATAGCCATTATCGCTATTTTTACATCCGTCGCCCTGGCGCGCGTCTGAGTTGACATCGGCGCACAGGGGTATTCTTAACTTGCTAGTATACCTGGATGTCAATGCCAACGATAGCTTGAGCGATAGAGGAGATCGCTAGTAGTGATAGAGATAGGTCCCTCGGTGAGATGAGTCATGAGTGGAGTCAAGTGTAACGTTCTTGATCTGCATGCCCAAATCGCCTACAACGAGACGCGGTGACGGGGGTATGAAGCCGTTTGAGAACCTAATAAACAAAGGTCGGAGTGAATGTGAGGATTAGCTAGATTAGCTGGCCAATAGGCGGGGAACAACTTGAATGCGGCCCGTAGAGACGCCACGGTGAACATCAAGCGGCTGCTCGCCTTTGAAACCTTTGAATTGAATTACAGTACTCATTTGCGGTACTTGAGTAGATGGAAGCCTCGTCTTGGAGGTGATCACGCCACTGTTTCGAAGAATCCCTGTCCATTCAGCCGTGCTTGGCCTGTCCTATATGCTGATGAAGGGTACGCAATGCTGTATCCAGTGAGCCGTGGATGCACATTGTGGCAGGGCAGCATGGTTTGTCGTCGTCGGCGTTAAGCGCGAGGTGGTACTAAAAACAGGGCTCAAGCACCGCCTGCCCACTCATCGTCCTAGTTTCCTCCATGGCTTCCTCATCCTCATCCAACTTCCGTTCAATTTTCGATGCCTCCTTGCAGTCATACAACAACAAAACCAAGAATGAGCTTCTCGATCACCCTCTCGCCTCTCAGCTACAATCCTGCGACTCACCCAACGACGTCATCTCTGTCCTCCAAGATCTAATCCAGCAGTTTGACCAATGCCGCATTAGCGATGAGAGATTAAAGAACTGGCTAAATCCGACAGTGAACGTACTGTACAAATTCTCCGCCACTCTTGGTGACGGTGTTGGCCTCGTCAGTCTCAGATCGCCATTTCTCCACGATCTGTACTCTGATCGTCATCTATTAGATATTCCCTGCCGCAAGAGTGATATTTGCTGGCATCGGTGTCCTTCTCTTGGTGAGTACTCTTGCTCGATCTCTTAATATAGGTAACCATAAAGCCGGCACCTCTTAGGCCGCGAAGGATGTGGATGCAAGCCAAGACATGCTCGTTGATCTCTTTGAGCGCATCGAGAGCTTTTTCAAGCGTCTCGAGTCTCATACAGAACTGAAACCATCGGAAGCAATGACGGACATAATGGTGAAAATCATGGTAGAAGTCCTCTCTGTCCTTGCGATTGTGACAGTGGAGATTAAAGCGAGGCGGCGGAGTCAGTTCATCACCAGCGAATTTTGGGTCTTGACTGAAGGTTTTTCTTAGAAAAATTCCTGAAGAAGCTACTTGGCAGGAACGACATCGAGGATGCCTTGAAGAGGCTGGACAAGCTCACTCAGGAAGAGGCAAAGATGGCGACGGCAGAGGTATTGAAGATTACACGTGGCGTGGATTTCAACATGAAGGTGCTGATTGATGGTGTGCAATCCAGATTTCTCTAGTCATACAGGTCCTCATTGTCTATGTCGCTAGATGGCAAAGAGGCAAGAGACATCATGCAACAGGAGAGCCGTTTGTCATCTTTAAATCTTGCCACTGTTTTGCTTGACGCTCAGTCATGGTCATAGGAAAGCAGATCCGACAGGACCTCCGCAGGTGGTTGTCTCCCCCAGATTCCTCAATAAACCACATTATCGCGCGCAAAGCTCACTACAAGGGAACTACGAGTTGGTTCTTCCAAGGCGGTATCTTCAAGACGTGGAAGTCGAGTCCTTCGTTCTTGTGGATACATGGCAAACGTATGCTTCCCGCACTCCCTTGTCACCACCTGATCCATCTCAAATCTGTATCTTTGCAGCGGGCTCTGGCAAGAGTGTACTTTGGTTAGTAGCTTCTTAATCGTTATTGAAATGGTTGGCTGAAGTTACTATAAGTTCCGGAATAATTGAAGACATCATGGCACTACGGGAGACAGGATCAGCATGTTTGGCCTACTTTTATTGCGATTTTCGTGATGAAGAAAAACAAAGCAGTCGCCACATCGTCCTCTCTATCCTCTCGCAACTCGCCGCTCAGTCTGATCTATGCCGTGACATACTTTCTCGTCTTCATTTGGCACACGACGATGGTGAACGAAAGCCCAGTGATGGTGTCTTGATACAATCCCTGAAAGAGATGCTCTCACTCCCTACTCGGGGTCCTGTTTACCTTATCGTTGACGCTCTCGACGAGTGTCCAAACCATACTGGCCTGCCAACGGCACGAGAAGATGCCCTTGATCTTATTCAGGGTCTCGTTGGCCTCCACCTTCCCAATGTACATATATGTGTCACCAGTCGCCCCGAAATCGATATACGAACAACCCTTGAATCCCTGACATCTCTTTGTATCTCCCTCCACAATCAAAGTGGTCAAACCAAGGACATCATGGACTACGTCAGTTCCGTCGTTCATTCGGATAAAATGATGCAGAGATGGCGCGAGGAGGACCGGAGTCTTGTAATTAAGACACTCTCTGAAAGAGCCGATGGCATGTAAGTATGTCATTGTCGTGTTCTCGATATATTCTCATGTTGTCATACAGGTTTCGCTGGGCGTATTGTCAGCTAGAGGTTCTGCGCCAATGTCTCCCACCAAGCGTCAGGCGCATTCTTGGTGAATTGCCCGAGACGCTCGACGAAATATACGAACGGGTTTTGAAGGACATCAGGAAAGTCAATCGAGAGCATGCCATTCGTCTCCTCCACTGCCTCACTGTCGCCATTCGGCCTCTTCGCGTCGAAGAACTTGCGGAGGTTCTTGCTATTGAGTTTGATGTCGCGCGACAAGAGGGGATTCCAAAGCTGAACCCAACTTGGCGATGGGAAGATCAGCACCAGGCGGTGCTATCGACATGCTCAAGTTTAATTGCGATCGTCAATGATGGGGATTCTCAAGTGGTGCAATTCTCACATTTCTCTGTCAAAGAATACCTTACATCGGATCGACTCGCGAACGCAAATGGAGATGTCTCCCCCTATCACATCCTTCCCGAGTCCGCACACACGATCTTGGCCCAGGCCTGCCTAGGCGTTGTACTCCGTTTCGACGACTATGTTGACAAGCATGTTGCCAAGCATATACCCCTCGCCGTGTATGCGGCCGAACATTGGGTTGAGCATGCGCAGTTCAAGGATGTCTCATCACGGATACTGGATGCGATGGAGTATCTCTTTGATGAAGACAAACCACATCTTGCAGCATGGATCAGAGTGCACAATTTTGAAGAAGTAGGATGGTCACGGTGGTATCGGTTCTCACGTACCAACGTACCTCATAAAAAACCCCTTTACTACGCCTCCTTTTTGGGGTTCTATGACCTTGCAAAGCACCTCGTTGTCAAACATCCAGAGCATGTAAATGCTAGGGGTGGTTTGTTTGTGAGTCCGCTCGGGGCGGCATTGTGTGGAAATCACCTTCAGGTTGCGGAGCTTTTGTATGAGCATGGCGCAGACGTCCACGTCCGGGGCGACAGGGAATCGACGTTACTGCATTTGGCATCACGGGAAGGGTGGGTTGATACCGCGCGTTGGCTGCTCGATCATGGTGCAGAATCGAACGCTCAGGGTGATGACGGGACCCCACTGCTTCTGGCAGCCAACAGAAAACACCCCGAAACTGTTCAGATACTACTTGAGCATTATGCTGATGTTCATGCCCAGAATGCCGAAGGAGCGGTTGCACTGCACCTTGCGGCGTATTGTCACATATGTCCTTTCGGATGTTTTTACGAATCCCGAACTCTGATCAGCGTCCTGCAGTTATTACTGGACCACGGAGCGGATGTAAATGCCCGGAATGCTAAGGGATGCACCCCACTGCATTCTTTGTCATTCATGAAAAAGGATATCATTCAAGGAATAGGATCTGTTGAGGCTGCACGCGTGCTTCTGGACCATGGCGCAAATATTGATGCAGAAGACAACAATGGCGACACTCCATTCCTGGTGGCGTTGGAAGGAGGGCATCACGAGATGGCAGAGTTTCTATGGGGTCTTGGCACCATGTTTTCCTGAACTGGATTCAATGGTACTGTATTTTGATTTTGTACTATGGATTGGGTTCATCTGCATGTATTTATTGTGGTTGTCATTTTATATTAGTAATGGATTGTGGTGAAAAATGTGTATGTATACACCCAAAATACTGATTTCCTTCTCAATGCCATCTAACTAGTCTAAATTATCGGTTCGGTCATGGTCGCCATGCCCATCGTAGGCGTATCGTCATTCATTCAGCTGTGTCTGAATTCTTAAAAGAAGTTTAAAACAAGTCGCGAACTGGGACGAGTGTCGCTCCTTTGCTCAAATTGAAGTGCCACCATGCCGGGATTATTACGCAGGAAATCGCGAGGAAACAGAACAGCTCGATGATCGGCATGATCACGGCCCAACGCGATGTAAATAAGGTCAGTGAAAGCGGTCACGTGGTTGGCATAGCTTAACCACCACATTCATTGCCCCGACTTTGAGCTTCAAGCTTCGACACTACAGTAACCAAATATCATTGATATCATCACGCCTGGATGAAGCATCCGCATGATGCTCGTCATCGCCACCATCCACTATCGCTTTATTTACATCCGCCGCCCTGGCGCGCGACCGGGTATTCTTAACTTGCTAGCATACCTGGATATCAGTGCGAGTAGTAGAACAGCTCGTATCACTATTATTAGTAATAGGGATAGGTCCCTCAGCGAGTCAGTGGGATAAGCATAAAGTTCTTGATCTGCATGTCCAATCATCCGCAACGAGACGCCTCTTCTCCGCGGTTTTTCTCGGAGCCATGAAGCCACGAGGCGTTGTGCCGCCCCAAATTCCTGTGTAGCTTGGGGGTATTCTCATTAATGAGATCATGAGATGCCAAGTGACAGCACCCAGTGGTATGGCGCCACATCAGTTTGGATGTAGAATTCACCACAGGTGGGGCGTCGTTATATATAGAAGGTCCAGAAAGTTCGCGCTAGTCAATGCGGGCCTTGGTAGCTCGTCCGTGAGCCCATCTGCACCAAGCTCGACGCGTAATTGGAGAATAAGAGACGCGGTGACGAGGGTATGAAGTTGCTTGGGAACCTAAAAAACGAAGGTCGGAGTGTGAGGGCTCTCTAGCTAGAAGGTCAGGTCCGCGCAATAGGGAACACTCGGTGAGGATGACTGGAAGATCAAGCAACTCTAGTTTGATCATTCGAGTCAACATCAAGCGGCTATTCTGCTCACCTTTTGAAAAATTGAAAACGATCTTTTACTGTTTTTTTGAGGTACTTCAGTAAATGGACGACGGCGTCTGCACTCTCGTATTGGAGATGAAAACGCCGCTGCTCTCGAAGAGTCATTGTCCATTTAACTGTGCTTGGCCTGGTCCATGTCGTGCTGATGAAGAGTACGCAATGCTGCATCCGGTGAACTTTGGATACTTTGCGGTAGCACGGTTTGTCGTCGGCGCTGTTTCAATGCTTGTGAAGTTATATAGGGCATCAACCACTCCGTCGTAGTCGACCGCATCGTCCTTATTGACAGCTTCGTTACAGCCCCAAGCGCGGAGAATACAGTTGACGAGCTCTGCTTGAGCCGCTCTAGGGGCTTTCTTCAAAATGTCCTCAATTGTAGAGTTAAGGGCAGCTGGTGGATTCATAATAGTATCTTTACAAGGGAAAGGGTGGGAGACGCGGAACGCGGAACGACAATCAACACGCACCGAGAGGGGCCTGTCTGCATTGATTTTGGATTTTGAAGTATAATGGAATTTAGTTCGTGTTTGACGCGTCGCCATTCACTTGAGGCCTTTTTGGCTACGAGAGTCGTCCTTGGCATCGCCGGCCTTCGCGACGCGAATGCGTTTAGGTGCTTTCGGCCTACTACTCTTCCTTTTGGGTGGGGGAGGTCTACCACGGGATTTGCGCACCATAATCGCCCTTTTCGCTTTCATCAGGCAATGGGAGGTCGAACGCGTCGGAGAGACGTCCTTCTACGTGACCATCTTGGACATCGATACTGACAAATCTGTCGCGCTTCCTCGTTTGAGCCTTTGAGGAATCCGAGATGACGGGAATTGTATGGCGGGAACGAATGTGGGAGAGACGGACAAGATGTAAAGTGAGAGGATTTGTTTCCTTCTACGTTGAGAGCGTCGAGGGCCATGCGCAGATTCTATCTCAGACTAGACAGCGTCCGGTAGTTGACGAAATCGGCGGTGGGCTAGAATCACACTGTGTCACGCTGCCATCCCACGTCATCCAGCGAGGGCACACATTTGTTAGATAATGACAAGATGCTCTGCATTGGTACTGCATTGATCGAGGGGATGTTGGGGGAGGGAGGGAGAAGAGAAATATAACAGTGTTTGCTCACTGCTCGCCTTGTATCTACTAACTTCCACCCAGCATCGGCTCCAGGACCCTCTCTTCCGTCTTCCATACCACACACTTTGTGAACACCATCCTGTATTTGCAAATCACTGCGATAGACTGCAACGGGGGTTTACCTAGTGAAAATGCAAAGAAGAGGATACTATAGACCATTGATGAATGATGGTCGGGTGGCATTGTGAAACCGTCCTAATAGAACTTTGAAGTCACCTTGTGCAAAGCGCGGTGGAGATGGACGGGCTAAAGAACGGCTGGAAATGGGCGCTGGAAAAGAGGTGAGCAGTATCATATGGCGTACTGTGAACGATCACGTGTACTCGATTGTGGGGGTTGGTTGCAAGGTGTGTGGTGAACATGGCAGAATAGTAATTTTCAGAAGATGATGATGAAGGATATGAAGCGCCTGTGGTCCTATGAGCGTCTCTTTTCCGTCTCTTTTCGTAGTCTCAAATCTCCCCGAACATAGCACCACGGCCACCTCGCCTCGTTTCATAGCCTCCCTGGCTTGTTGACCCCAATATATCGGGATTTCGAAGGCTCGCTGATGGCGGACAACCTCGCACATCCATACAATCGACGTAAGTCTCTTATTTTGCTCTGGGATCATATCCCAATGACTGCTGGCTGATTCGATGCGATGTAGGCCAGGTGGTAACAATCGACGTGCTCCCCAATGAAGTCCTTCTAGACATATTTGATTTCTATGTGGTCGAACATCAAGCTCTAAATTCCGTGGACATCATGTTGATCCTCCAATCTACGGAAGAGAAGATAGAGTGGTGGCAAACGCTGGTACATGTGTGTCGACGGTGGAGAGGTCTTGTTTTTGCATCACCACGACACCTGAATCTACAACTTTATTGTACAACCAGAACACCTGCAAGGGCGACCCTGGACGTCTGGCCCGCCTTTCCTCTCGTCATTGAAGGCGGTGTCACCGAAACGACAGTGGATAATGTGATTGCTCTACTTGACAACGCGGATCGCATATGTCAAATTGACCTCGAATGCCATACAAGTTCGCAAATCGAAAAACTTGGGACAGCAATGCAGGTGCCATTCCCGGAACTCGTAGTTATTTATTTGTCATTTAGAGGCTCGTCATACGTGTCAGTTCTTCCCGATTCATTTTTGGGTCGATCTGCGCCACGTCTGCGATTCCTCACCTTGGTTGCCGTTCCATTTCCAGGATTGACAAACTTGCTTTTGTGTGCCACTCACCTCGTCCATCTTCGCCTTGGATTTATTCCTCATTCCGGTTACATTTCACCCGTGGCGATGGCCACCTGCCTTTCCATGTTGGCCAGCCTCCAAACACTTCGACTTGAATTTGAATCCCCTCAATCTTGTCCTGACCAGGAGGACCAACATTCGCCTCCGCCATCCCACTCTATCCTTCCACTCTCGCCCTTTTTACATTCAAAGGGTCAACGAATATTTGGAGGAACTTGTATCCCGGATCGATGCCCTCGACTCTACCAGTTGGAGGCAACATTCTTCAATGATATCGACTTCGACACCCAGAATTAGTTCGATTCGTCAGTCGCTCACCAACCTTCGAGTCATTCAATGAAGCATGTGTATCCTTTAGTAGCCGAAGTGCTTCGATCGGACTTCAACCGCAAGCGCCTAACCCGAACGTGAAACATTTCAAAGTAGAAATCTCATGCAGAGAGCCAGATTGGCAGCTCTCGTCTCTTGCACAGATCTGCACTTCGTCTTTGCCTCTCCTTTCTACAACGGAGAACCTTTACATCTGCGAGCATTTACGATCACAACTCGATTGGAAAGATGGTATCGAGAACACCGAGTGGTTGGAACTTTTACTTCCATTTACGGCGGTGAAGGATCTCCACCTATCCAAGCAATTTGCGCCACGTATCGCGCCCGCTCTACAAGAGCCCGCTGGGGGGAGAAGAACAGAAGTGTTACCCACATTGCAGAATATTTTTTTGGAGGGGTTCAAGCCGTCGGAGCCAGTCCATGAAGGCATTGGGCAGTTCATTTCTGCGCGACAGCTCACCAATCGCCCTGTCACCATTTTGGTATGGAAGAGAATGGCTTCCCCATCCTCATCCAACTTCCAGTCAATTTTCGATGCCTCCTTGCAGTCATACAACAACAAAACCAAAAACAGCCTTCTCGATCACCCTCTTGCGACTCAGCTACAATCCTGCAATTCACCCAACGCCATCCTCTCTGTCCTCCAAGACCTAATCCAGCAGTTTGACCAACGCCGCACTAGCGACGAGAGATTAAAGAACTGGCTTAATTCGACAGTGAACGTACTATGCACATTCTCCGTCACTCTTGGTGAGGGTGTTAGTCTCGTCAGTCTCAGCTCGCAATCGTTCTACAATCAGTACTCTGATCATCGTTTATTAGACATTCTCCCCCACAAAGGTGATATTTGTTGGTATCGGTGTCCTTCTCTTGGTGAGTGCCCTTGTCGGTCTCTTAGTATAGGTAATCATACAACCGGCACATCTTAGGCCGCGAAGGATGTGAATGCAAGCCAAGACATGCTTGTTGATCTCTTGGAGCGCATCGGGAACCTTTTTAAGCGTCTCGAGTCTCATACAGAACTAGAACCGTCGGAGGCAATGACGGACATAATGGTGAAAATCATGGTAGAAGTCCTCTCTGTCCTTGCGATTGTGACAGTGGAGATCAAACAGAGGCGACGGAGTCAGTTCATGACCAGCGATTTTTGGATCTTGACTCACGGTTTTTTTTAGAAAAGTTCCTGAAGAAGCTACTGGGCAGGAATGACGTCGAGGATGCCTTGAAGAGGCTGGACAAGCTTACTCAGGAAGAGGCGAGGATGGCGATGGCCGAGGTGTTGAAGATTACACGCGGCATGGAAATCAACACGAGGGTGCTGATTGATGGTGCGCAATCCAGATTTCTCAAGTCATACAGGTCCTGATGATCTATGTCACCAGATGGCAAAGAGGCAAGAGGCATCATGCAACAGGAGAATGTTGTAAGATGATAGAGGTGGGTGAGATAAAGCGGACATGTGTGCTAGTAATTGTATCCGGGTTGCTTTGGTGCATGGAAATGTGTATGAGCCATTTCTGGTGTACTGTATTGTGTAATGTACTGTAGCGGTTTTGTGAGTAGGTTGGCAGGATTTTCAGATCCAGGGATGTGGTGGACATCAATTAGCCAGTGGTTGACAGAATCGTGGATGAAGTGTGCAGGTATGTTGTGTTTCGTGTGGGAATGGGATTGTGGATCGTGTGTGCCCTAATTGTCGCAGTAAAGTGGGGTGTGGTTCTGTCGCGGGAAGCTTAGATCTTCGAAGAGAGAGCGCAGCCAGAGGACCTGGGGAGTGCAGTGTGAACAGGCCATATATTCAGCCTTCGATCTAGTCGTGCAAGAGCGAACCAACCGCCGGGTACGTCGGGTTTCCCCAGGGCGGGCCGGGCCGGTGGTCCCTTGTGCTAACTTAGGCGACTCGGTTGGCGTCCGCGAGTTGAATGTGAGCGCGCTCAGCCACCACGGATGTATAATTACTTATTTTATGAGTGCGCCGAAAAGGATGCACTACGTTTCATTGTTCTAAAGAAAAGATGGGACAATTGCTGTCAGAGTTCGATGACGCAAGGCGGCGGCTTTGTCTGCCAGCACAAGGCCGAGAGCCCGCATATATCTGCGAGGGTGAGGAGCTACAATAGCTAACCAAGCAAATCAGGTCGATACGTGTTCCTATTTCGAAAACATAACGTCTACTACGGAATTAACTGGGACTGCCTTCTCAAGCTCATCACCTTCTCACGAAAGATCCGTTCTTTCAGCTTACCACTCGGTTTCTTCGGGATAGCTTCAACAAACTCGATACTGCCGGCCAGCGTCTTATAAGGAACCTTGTAATTCGCAATATGTTGTCATACATATACCTAAAGAAAGGAAAGGAGGAAAAAGGAACAACGTTCATTCCACAGAGAAAGCAACATGAAAGAAATAGAGCTTACTTTCGAAATGGTGGCTCTGATTTTTGCCATCTCCGCTCGACTTTGTTATGTCCTCTTAGCGGCATCGCAGAAAGGATAATGGAACAGAGGCAGGAAAGGGAAAACAAACCGCGATCGATAATAACGCACTTTATCGCGTCTTTGTCCGTTGTCATCCATATGGGACCCAAATGACGCAACAAGTGCGTCAAGTTTTGCGATACGGTCGTCGCGGAGTCATTACCTATTTATCATCACTGTCGTCAGGAATTCCGTCAAGCGCAATAGTCGTGATGAGCGGGCCCTGTCCCAGGCCTCGTTTTGTTTTTACGCGTGTGGATTTACCGACGTTGCTCTGATCCCAACCAGCTAACCCGGCCAGAAACACAGATAGGACTGAGGGTGAGAGCGGCGAGGAAAGAACTAAAGAAGCAACGGGGAGAGGTAAGAGCGCACATGCCGAACTGGAATCACGGTAATTTACCCGCGTCGCCGTCGGATGGTGTGAAGGCGGGAGCATTTCCTTGGGATCGAGTAGACAATCGCACCCTTGGAGGATATCGCACAATTGCATTAGCAAATTACCAACTTACCTACGCCCCTAACTGCCTACCCGCGTAAGCAGGAGAAGCACAGTTGAATGTACTGAGATAGGCGGCGAAGACACTCGTCGCACTTGGAAAATCAAAATTGCTATGGACACGTCATCCAGCGAGGGCACTCATTTGTTAGACATGATAAGACGCTCTGCATCGGTTCTGCGTGGATCGAGGGGATGTTAGGGAAGGGAGGGAGAAGAGACATAACAGTGTTTGCTCACTTTGTATTTACTAACTTCCACCCACCAGAACTCTCTCATCCGTACCACACACTTTATGAACACTATCTTGTATTTGCAAACCATTGCGATAGATTGGAACGGGGCTTCACCTATTGACAACGCAGAGAACAGGATACTGTAGGTCATGACAGGCGATGGTGGCATCGTGAAACCATCCTAATAGAACTTTAAAGTCACCTTGTACAGGGCTTTCGGTGAAATGAGAAGGCGCTGGAGATGGGTGGGCGAAAGCACGGCTAGAAATGGGCGCTGGAAAAGAAGTGAGCAATATGGGATGGGACCGCCTCGACAGTATTTCGACGCCGTTCGACCACCTGGAGTCGTGGTGGTGTACTGGGGCAGTTGCCAAAGGTGTGTGGTGAACATGGCAGAATAGTTTTCAGTGCTTTGACCGAGTACGTTAAGAGTTAGAAAATAATGAACAATTCATGCCAGCCGTCGGTAGCTCCGGTTTTCAAAACTGGCGCCCGCCAAAATCGCATGGACCAGTATCGGAAAAACGCCGGTTTTGCCAAATTTGGATGCGATTCGGTTTTGAAACCGGACCTACCGAACGGACCTAAGTATCTCAGGTCTCCCCGAATGCCGAATCTCCATCAACGACCTCTCAGCTGTATGTAAAAGGAATTTATTCTCTGTATTGGTCGGTCATAACAAATTGTGATGATATACTGTAGGTCCGCTCCCCCACCATAGTGGC
Source organism: Russula griseocarnosa (assembly GCA_022884055.1). Classification (NCBI taxonomy): domain Eukaryota; kingdom Fungi; phylum Basidiomycota; class Agaricomycetes; order Russulales; family Russulaceae; genus Russula; species Russula griseocarnosa. The sequence goes on along the minus strand of JAGKRU010000070.1, from coordinate 61,151 downwards.
CATACTCTAGCACGACCACCTCCCCTCGTTTCCTAACCTGGCTCCCTGCCTCGTTGGCCCCAATATATCGGATTTCGAAGGCTCGCTGATGGCAGACAATCTCCAACACCATCACAATCGATGTAAGTCTCTTGTTTTGCACTGGTATCATCACCCAACGACTGTTGGCTTATTAAATGCACATGCAATGTAGGTCAGGTGGTAACAATTGACGTGCTCCCCGATGACGCCCTTCTAGAAATATTTGATTTCTATCTGGTCGAATATCAAGCTCTGGATTACGTGGAGATAGCATTCCTCCAATATACGAAAGCGAAGATAGAGTGGTGGCAATCGCTCGTACATGTGTGTCGACGGTGGAGAGGCCTTGTTTTTGCATCACCACGACACCTGAATCTACAACTTTATTGTACAACCAGAACACCTGCAAGGGCGACCCTGGACGTCTGGCCGGCCTTGCCTCTCCTCATTCAGGGCGGTGTCACCGAAACGACAGTGGATAACGTGATTGCTCTACTTGACAACGCCGATCGCATATGTCAAATTGACCTCGAATGCCATACAAGTTCGCAATTTGAAAAACTTCGGACAACAATGCAGGTGCCATTCCCGGAGCTCTTAGTTATTTATTTGTCATTTAGAGGCTCGTCATACGTATCAGTTCTTCCCGATTCATTTTTGGATGGATCTGCGCCGCGTCTGCGATCCCTCACCTTGGTTGCCGTTCCATTTCCAGGATTGACAAACCTACTTTCGTGTACCACTCACGATCACCTCTCCCATCTTCACCTTAGAGCTATTCCTCATTCCGGATACATTTCACCCGAGGCGATGGCCACTTGCCTTTCCATGTTGACCAGCCTCCAAACACTTCAAATCGAATTCGAATCCCCTGAATCTTGTCCTGACCAGGAAGACCGACATTCACCTCCACCAACTCACTCTATCCTTCCTACTCTCGCCTTTTTCCGGTTCAAGGGGTTAACGAATACTTGGAAGAACTTGTATCCCGGATTGATGCCCCTCGACTCCTCCAATTGCGGGCAACATTCTTTAATGATATCGACTTCGACACCCCAGAATTCATCCGATTCGTCAATCGCTCATTAACATTCAAGGCATTCAATGAAGCACATGTTTCTTTTGATAGTCGAGCTGCTTCGGTCATACTTCAACCACAAGTGCTTAGCCAATATATCAAAGTAGAAATCTCATGCAGAGAGCCAGATTGGCAGCTCTCGTCTCTGGCACAGATCTGCACCTCGTCTTTGCCTCTCCTTTCTACAACGGAGAACCTTTACATCTGCGAGCATTTACAATCACAACTCGATTGGAAAGATGATATCGAGAACGCCGAGTGGTTGGAACTTTTTCTTCCATTTACGGCGGTGAAGGATCTCTACCTATCAAGCAATTTGCGCCACGTATCGGCCCGCCCTACAAGAGCTCACTGGAGGAAGAAGAACAGAAGTGTTACCCACATTGCAGAATATTTTTTTGAGGGGTTCAAGCATCGGAGCCAGTCCATGAAGGCATTGGGCAGTTCATTTCAGCGCGACAGCTCACCAATCACCATGTCGCCATTTCGGTATGGAAGAAAGACTCAAAGTAGGTGACGCTATATATAGGAGGTCCGCGATTATTAGTTGCTATCTGATTTCAATGTTCCGTCCCATTAACGTTTCGTGTCGTCTACTTACCTTGTACGATTTTCCTCTGCCCTTGTTCTTTGGCATCCGAGAGATCAGTGACGCTATTTTGTTGACATTATCCATGATTCGATATCCCTGTATGATTACATGTCGTGTCGAGCGGAGGTACAGTAACCTGACCATAGAAATGAATCAAGTCATCTCAACTGTGTATTTAATAACGGACTGTCTACTCGACCGTCATGACTCATGAAGTCCGTGATTCACCCACACTTTGCAGCATGGTGGCGATGTTGAACCAATACGAATTACGCCGCAGTGAGACGGACCGCACCTTGCGCTACCTGCTGAACTCGAGCTGGGCCATGTATTTCTTGAACGACAAAAATAGTACAGCTTTCAAAAGAGAACAGTTCGGGAAATGCGACGAAACAAAACTATTGTAGCTTGAGCAAAGCCGTTGCATTTCCCACGTCCACCCATTTTCCGGCACTACAGCACGCCTTCTCATTTTACCGAAAACTTCAGCGCGTTTGCCCCAAATGTGCAGAGTCGCACTTTGAGTAGCGATTACCGGAAGGAAAGAAGACATGCGTCGTTGGCATGTAAGTACCACCGTCGGCGTTCCATGTGCTGCGGAAAGTCCTTACAGGTCTGTTAACATTCGTTACGGCAGTCTAGCTGTGAATCGAAGGAAACGCATCACGAGCGCAGAGGCTTTAACTCACAAGTCTCTCCCCCGAACAGAGCATGTCCCTCGGTCTTGACGCTCTCTTCGGTGCGTTTCCCACATGCGGAAGGTGACTGAGCATGTGCAGCTGGCCACTGGGGTAGTTTCTTACATGCATAGACGATAGGGGGCGGAGAGTATTATATCCGTGACCTCAAATGCTCATCAGCATCTCCCCGAGGCACCTCGCGGTACATACGCGTGGTGCTATCTTCCACCATCAAAGGCGAGAGCCGTATGCATCCATAAGCGGGCAACCAGCCGAAAAACATGGCATCGGTAGGCTTGTACTGGAGGATTTCCTTCAGCGAATCCAGAAAGTCCTTTAACTGTAGACCGAAGGGTCAGCTGGTGGATTCATGGTAGCATCTTTACAAGGGAACGGGTTACTGTAGAGATGCGGAACGGGGAACGAGCATCAGCACCGGGGTTGTCTGTGTTGATTTTGAAGTCTTGTAGAATTTTGTTCGTGTTTGACGCGTCGCCATTTGCTTTGAAGCCTTTTTGACTTACGAGAGGTGGTGTCCTTGGCACCGCCAACCTTTGCGACGCGAGTGCGTTTGGGCGCTTTCGGCCTACCCTTCTTGGGTGGGGGACCAGGTCTACCCTTAGTAGGATTTTGCGTACCATAATCACCTGTTCATTTTCATCAGGCTGTGGGAGGTCGTCCGCGTTGGAGAGGCGTCCTTCTAACGCGACCATCTTGGTCACCGTTACTGTCAAGTCTGTCCGAGTCGCGCTTCCTCAGAATGGAGGACCCGAGACTACAGGAATTGTATGACGGGAACGAACGTGGGAGAGACGGACCAGATGTAAAGTGAGAGAATTGTTTCCTTTCACGTTGAGAGCGTCGAGGGCCGTGCGCAAGTTCTGTCTGAGACATATAATCGGCAGTAGCTCTCCACGGAGTGCTTCAGGCTCGGGCGGCCCGAGTCCCACTTTGTCATACTGCCATTTTCAGCCTCGCCGATTCAATTTTATTTTCAGTATCGTACTGTCAATGCCTTGTCATAAGTCTCTACTTACTCAAAAGGTGAAGCCAGTTAATGTCCATAACACCTTACGCGGTAAAAAGCAGCATAAAAAACTGGACACAGCACTCCGAGTCAAGGTAGCAACAGCTGAATCACTGGCACTCGTCACATGGCTTCCCCACTCCACTCCAATGAACACCTCGACTCTCACCGGAACGGGATTGTTGAGAGACCTTTCTGACTTATGGGCGGGTATAAGGAACACAGTTAATGCGAGAGTGAACAGAATGACGCGACGTTGACAAACGCTGTTTCAAAACGGGCAGGTGCCTCTCCAATTTTGAAACTTCGCCAAGGTCACAAGTCAGCAAAACCGGCGTTTTGGAAACTGGACCATATGCAACCGGATCCCCGGCCCTAAGGCCTAAGTCGCCTACTAGTAAGGCCTAGGTGCGAGACGGTCCTACTAAAGCAGACCCTAACGGGGCTCAAGCATCGCGCTTGCCTGTTCATCATCCTAGTTTCCTGCATGGGTTCCCCATCCTCATCCAACTTCCAGGCAATTTTCGATGCCTCCTTGCAGTCATACAACAACAAAACCAAGAACAGGCTTCTCGATCACCCTCTTGCGACTCAGCTACAATCCTGCAATTCACCCAACGCCATCCTCTCTGTCCTCCAAGACCAAATCCAGCGGTTTGACCAACGCCACACTAGCGACGAGAGATTAAAGAGATTAAAGAACTGGCTCAACCCGACAGTGAACGTACTGTACACATTCGACGCCACACTTGGTGGCAGCGTTGGCCTCGTCAGTCTCAGCTCGCATTCTCTCTACAATCTGTACTCTGATCGTCATTTATAAGCCATTCCCTCCTGTAAGAGTGATATTTGCCGGTATCGGCGTCCTTCTCTTGGTAAGTGCCCTTGTCGATCTCTTCGATAGGGTAATCATAAAACCGGCACCTCGGTCCGGTACCCTTAGACCGCGAAGGATGTGAATGCAAACCAAGACATGCTTGTCGATCTCTTTGAGCGCATAGAGAGCTTTTTCAAGCGGATCGAATCTCATACAGAACTAAAACCATCGGAGGCAATGACGGACATGATGGTGAAAATCATGGTAGAAGTCCTCTCCGTCCTTGCAATTGTGACAGTGGAGATTAAAGAGAGGCGACGGAGTCAGTTCATCACCGAGATTTTTGGGTCCCTTGATTCACAATTTTCTTAGAAAAATTCCTGAAGAGGCTACTGGGCAGGAACGACGTCGAAGATGCCCTTGAGGAGGCTGGACAAGCTTACTCAGGAAGAGGCGAAGATGGCGACGGCCGAGGTGTTGAATATTACACGCGGCATGGACAGCAACATAAAGGCGATGGATACAAACTTGAACGTGTTGATTGATGGTGCGCAAATAAGATTTCTCTACTCATACAAGTTTTGATGGTCTATGGGTCTATGTCGCCAGATGGCAAAGAGGCGAGACGCATCATGCAACAAGAGAACCGTTTGTCATTCTTCAGTTACAACTGTTTTACCTGACGCTCAGTCAGGACATAGGAAAGCAAATCCGACAGGACCTCCGCAAGTGGTTGTCTCCCCCGGATTCCTCAATAAATCATAACATCGCGCGCAAAGCTCACTACAAGGGAACTGCTGGTTGGTTCTTTCAAGGCGGTATCTACAACAAGTGGAGGTCGAGTTCTTCGCTCTTGTGGATACATGGCAAACGTATGCTTACCGCACTCCCTTGTTACCACCTGAACCATCTCAAATCTGTGTCTTTGCAGCGGGCTCTGGCAAGAGTGTACTTTGGTTAGTAACTTCTGTATTATTATTGAAATGGTTGGCTGAAGTTACTATAAGCTCCGGAATAATTGAAGACATCATGGCACTGCGGGAGACAGGATCCGCATGTTTGGCCTACTTTTACTGCGATTTTCGCGATGAACAAAAACAACGCTGTCGCCACCTCGTCCTCTCTATCCTCTCGCAACTCGCCGCTCAGTCTGATCTATGCTGTGACATACTTTCTTGTCTCCATTTGGCACACGACGATGGTGAACAAGAGCCCAGCGATGGTGCCTTGATACAATGCCTGAAAGAGATGCTCTCACTCCCTACTCAGGGTCCTGTTTACCTAATCATTGATGCTCTCGACGAGTGTCCAAATAATTTTGGCCTTCCAACTGCACGAGAAGACGTCCTCAGTCTTGTTGAAGATCTCGTTGACCTCCTCCTTCCAAATGTACATATATGTGTCACGAGTCGCCCTGAAGTCGATATACGAACAACCCTCGAATCCCTGACTTCTCTTTGCATCTCCCTCCACGATCAAAGTGGCCAAACCAAGGACATCATGGACTACATCAGTTCCGTCGTTTATTCGGACAAGATGATGCAGAGATGGCGCAAGGAGGACAGGAGTCTTGTAATTAAAACACTCTCCGAAAGAGCCGATGGCATGTAAGTATGTTACTGTCGTGTTCTTGATACATTCTCATATAGTCCTACAGGTTTCGCTGGGCGTATTGTCAGCTAGAGGTTCTGCGCCAATGTCTCCCACCAAGCGTCAGGCGCATCCTTGGTAAATTGCCCGAGACGCTCGACGAAACATATGAACGGGTTTTGAAGGACATCAAGAAAGTCAATCGAGAGCATGCCATTCGTCTCCTCCACTGCCTCGCTGTCGCCATTCGACCTCTACGCGTCGAAGAGCTTGCGGAGGTTCTTGCGGTTGACTTCGATGCTGCGCGACGAGACGGGATTCCAAAGTTAAATCCAAATTGGCGTTGGGCTGATCAGCACCAGGCGGTGTTATCGACATGCTCAAGTTTGATTGCGATCGTCGATAATGGGGATTATCAAGTGGTGCAATTCTCACATTTCTCTGTCAAAGAATACCTTACATCGGATCGACTCGCAGACGCAGATGGAGATGTTTCCTGCTATCACATCCTTCCCGAGTCGGCGCACACGATCTTGGCCCATGCCTGCCTGGGCGTTCTACTCCGCTTAGACGACCATGTTGACGAGGATACCGCCAAGAAGATCCCCCTTGCCAAGTATGCGGCCAAACATTGGATTGACCATGCGCAGTTCAAGGACGTCTCATCGCGGATATGTGATGCGATGGAGTATTTCTTTGATGCGGACAAGCCACATTTTGCAGCATGGTGCCAAGTGCACGATATTGACGCAGAATGGCGTTCGTTCCCATCCAGCTTCGTACCTCGTGGAAAGCCCCTTTATTACGCCTCCCTGTGTGGGTTCTACGACCTTGCAAAACACCTGGTTGTCAAACATCCAGAGCATGTAAATGCTAAGGGTGGTCAAATGGCGAGTCCGCTCGGAGCGGCGTTGTACGGAAAGCACGTCCAGGTTGCGGAGCTACTATATGAGCATGGCGCAAACGTCCGCGTCCGGGGTGGCATGGGATGGACGTTACTACATTTGGCGTCACGGGAAGGGTTCGTCGATACCGCGCGTTGGCTGCTCAATCACGGTGCGGATGCGAACTCTCAGCATAATGGCGAAGGCTGGACCCCACTGCATGTAGCCGTCTGGGTCAAACAAGTCGAAATTGTTCAGATGCTACTCGAGCATCATGCTGATATCCATGCCCAGAATCCCAGGGGAGAGGTTGCACTGCACCTTGCGGCGTGTCATCACGAATCCCAATTCCAGATCGGCGTCCTGCAGTTATTACTGGACCACGGAGCGGATGTAAATGCCCGGAATAACGAGGGATCGACCCCACTACATCACTCGTCGTTCAGAAGACCTGCCAGTGGTCCTTCTCTTCCGGCCAGCGGTTCAGTCGAGGGTACACGCCTGCTGCTCGAGCGTGGCGCAAATATCGATGCTGAAAACAACAAGGGCGACACTCCATTCTTGGTGGCGTTGGAAGCAGGGCATCATGAGATGGTAGAGTTTCTATGGGGCCTTGGCACCATGTTAGTATGTTGAACACTCAATGGTACTTAATTTCGTACTACGGGTTCCTCTGCATGTATTTATTGTGGTTGACATCGTACATTACTAATGGATTGTGCTGCACTGAAAAATGTGAACACGCCCAACATAATGATTTCCTTCTTGATGCCTATCTGATTTTGGAGTCTGACGCATTTCTACGGCACTCTACCCCGAGGATCATAAAGGCACAACTTGAGGACACACGGCTCAAAGTACGGACTGGCGAAATGGTTACTGGTACGATGTTCTGAATTGAAAGAGTCAACACAACCGGCGTACAGACTCAATTCGAGAAGGCAACTGGCTCTACACCATCAACATATCATCCACCCTTGGATACTTCCCTAATACCTGCGCAGTCCATGCCGACCGACAACGCAACGTCCCTAGCAGTGCATTTATGTTCTTGGGGCTCGGATTGGTATATGACAGTTAGAAAAACCAAGAACTTGAAACCGAAGAGCATGTTGTAAACTCACGAAGGCCCATAAAATGAGATGACGTGCCAGTGACTATGAAGCGTCCACACCCAAGCAATCAATACTCAGTTAGGTGACCATGACGCCTTGTCAGAGTTCCACGAGCTTGCGGTTGTGATTAATATTCTTTGTTCGTGGTAGTCAGGTGTACAATTATTTGTATAGATCAGCTTTTCCACTTGGCCGGGAGAAGGAAGTTGCCGAACAGTGGCGCGCGAGGTCGAAGATGGGAGGAAACTTAAGTACATGTAGAAGTCTTTGTACTACAAGTATGGTATGGTAAGACCAGAGTGAAGGTTCAACGCGTTCAACACCAAAGAAGTGATTTTTAACAGTCAAGGCTATGCTCGCCTGACACTTCTACTACGAGCCAGAGGGGCGAAGCCTGAACAACTACAGTATGGAGTATGGATTGTTGCGTATAGTACAGTAATTACAAACTGTGGCCAAACAAGAGGCAATTTTTGTTCACCAAGTCAAACATAGACTACTAGTGCTTACAGAGAACACACCCTTTGCACCATGATCTAACAGTAGTTTCACAATGTCATTGTATCCCTTCACCGACGCAATCTGGATTGAAGTTCTGCCTTTCTTGTCCTCTGCCTCCATATTCGCGCCATACCTGATCAACATCTGTGCCACCTCGACGCTTCCATTTTGAGCCCCCATGAGCAGCGGGGTCGAGCTAGCTTTGGTCCGTGCATTTACGTCTGCACCATGCTCGAGCAGCATGCGTACGAGTTCGACACTCCCACTCCATGTCGCTCCGTGTAATGGGGTTCGCCCTTCCTCGTCCTCCGTACCCACATTCGCGCTGTGCCTGATCAGCATCTGTACGACCTCGACATTTCCATTTACAGCTGCCATGAACAGCGGGGTCGAGCCAACTTTGGTCCGTGCGTTTATGTCTGCACCATGCTCGAGCAGCATACGTACGACCTCGACGCTTCCATTTTCAGCTGCCATGAGCAGCGAGGTCGAGCCGTCTTTGGTCCGTGCGTTTATGTCTGCACCATGCTCGAGCAGCATGCGTACGAGTTCGACACTCCCACTCCATGTCGCTCCGTGTAATAGGGTTCGCCCTTCCTCGTCCTCCGTACTCACATTCGCGCTGTGCCTGATCAGCATCTGTACGACCTCGACGTTTCCATTTACAGCTGCCATGAGCAGCGAGGTCGAGCCGTCTTTGGTCCGTGCGTTTATGTCTGCACCATGCTCGAGCAGCATGCGTACGAGTTCGACACTCCCACTCCATGTCGCTCCGTGTAATGGGGTCCACCCTTCCTCGTCTTCCGTACCCACATTCGCGCTGTGCCTGATCAGCATCTGTACGACCTTGACGTCTCCGTTTACAGCTGCCATGAACAGCGGGGTCCAGCCACCTTTGGTCCGTGCGTTTATGTCTGCACCATGCTCGAGCAGCATACGTACGAGTCTGACCGTGACACTCCAATTGCATGTCGCTCCGTGTAATGGGGTCCAGCCTTCTTCGTCCTCCGCACCCACATTCGCGCCATGCTCGAGGAGCACGCGTACGACCATGATATTCCCATATTTCGCCGCCAGTAGCAACGGGGTCGAGCGGTTGTTGGTCCGCGCGTTTATGTCTGCACCATGCTCGAGCAGCATACGTACGAGTCTGACCTGCCAATTTCTTGTGGCTCGGTGTAATAAGGTACTCCCTTCCTTGTCCTTCACATCCGCATTAGCGCCATGATTGATCAACATCTGTGCGACCTTGACACTTCCAGTTTCAGCTGCTATGAGCAGTGGGGTTGAGCCATCTTTGGTCCGTGCATTTACGTCTGCACCATGCTCGAGCAGCATGTGTACGAGTTCGACTGTCCTATTTCTTGCCGCTCCATGTAATAGTGTTCTCCCTTCCTCGTCCTCCACACCCGCATTCGCACCATGCTTGATCAGTATCTGCACGACCTCGACCCTTCCATTTTCAGCTGCCATGAGCAGCGGGGTTGAGCTACGTTTGGTCCGTGCGTTTACGTCTGCACCATGCTCGAGCAGCATGCGTACGAGTTCGACTGTCCCATTTCTTGCCGCTTCGTGTAATAGTGTACTCCCTCCTCGTCCTCCACATCCACATTCGCGCCATGCTTGATCAACATCTGCACGACCTCGACGCTTCCATTTTCAGCTGCCATGAGCAGCGGGGTCGAGCTCCATTTGGTCCGTGCGTTTACGTCTGCACCATGCTCGAGCAGCATGCGTACGAGTTCGACTGTCCCATTTCTTGCCGCTTCGTGTAATAGTGTACTCCCTCCCTCGTCCTCCACACCCACATTCGCGCCATGCTTGATCAACATCTGCACGACCTCGACGCTTCCATTTTCAGCTGCCATGAGCAGCGGGGTCGAGCTCCATTTGGTCCGTGCGTTTACGTCTGCACCATGCTCGAGCAGCATGCGTACGAGTTCGACTGTCCCATTTCTTGCCGCTTCGTGTAATAGTGTACTCCCTCCTCGTCCTCCACACCCACATTCGCGCCATGCTTGATCAACATCTGCACGACCTCGACGCTTCCATTTTCAGCTGCCATGAGCAGCGGGGTCGAGCTCCATTTGGTCCGTGCGTTTACGTCTGCACCATGCTCGAGCAGCATGCGTACGAGTTCGACTCTCCCATTTCTTGCCGCTTTGTGTAATAGTGTACTCCCTCCCTCGTCCTCCACACCCGCATTCGCGCCATGCTTGATCAATAGCTGCACGACCTCGACCCTTCCATTTTCAGCTGCTATGAGCAGCGGGGTCGAGCTCCATTTGGTCCGTGCGTTTACGTCTGCACCATGCTCGAGCAGCATGCGTACGAGCTCGACTCTCCCATTTCTTGCCGCTTTGTGTAATAGTGTACTCCCTTCCTTGTCCTCCACATCCGCATTCGCGCCATGCTTGATCAACATCTGTACGACCTCGACGCTTCCACTTTCAGCTGCCATGAGCAGCGGGGTCGAGCCAGAGTCGGTCTGTGCGTTTATGTCCACACATTGCTCGAGCAGCATGCGTACGAGTTCAACATTCCCATTTCTTGTCGCTTCGTGGAATGGGGTTATCCCGCGATCATCCTCCGCGCCGACGTTCGCGCCATACTCGAACAGCACGGGTACGACCTCGGCGAGGCCATGTCTTGCAGCCATGTGCAATGTGGTTACGCTGTTATCGCTCTGCGCGTTCACGTCCGCACCATGTTCAAGCAATATTCGAGCGACATCAGGTGACGATTGGACTATGTTGTGAATTCCCTGGAAGTATGAAGTATCGGACGCGGAGTGTAATGGAGTCCAGCCGTCGTCGTTTCGGGCGTGGACATCAACTTCGTAGCCGAGTAATACCCGAACCATCTCGACATCTCCATAATAAGCTGCAGAATGGAGTGGAGTAGCCCCATTCTCGTAGTGGACATCCAGGTGTGAACCGTTGTCATGGAGAAACTTTGCTGTTTGGAAATGCCTTCCCGCCAATGCTGCGACCAGTGGTGTCCCATACAAGCCACCGTTGATCTTCACATGCTGCGGATGCTTGATGACCAGGTGTTCGACAAGATCTTGGAATCCACACAGTGCAGCGCAATATAGGGGAGAAACGTTAGATGGCGAGGAGACAGCAACGAAGGGAAAGGGACGATGGGTTTATGCGCCAGCGCTGTTCCATGTCTATATTGTGTAATTCGAGCCAAGTCGCAAAATGCGGCTTATCCAAATCAAAGAGATATTCCATTGCCTTTTTCAGGGACGATGACACACTCTTGAATTGCGCATGCAAATGCCAGTGCCGAGCAGCATATCCAGCCAGGGAAGAGTTCTCTCCAACAAAATCGCCTGGCTGGAGCAAAACTGCCACGCAAGCTTGTGCCAGGATCGTATGTGCAGGCTCAAGATCGACGTGATAACGAGAGACATCTTTAATTGAGTCGGCGAGTCGTGACGAGGTCAGAAATTCTTTGACCGAAAAGTGAGAGAACTGCACGACTCGAAAATCGTCGGTCTCGACAATGGCGATTAAACTCGAGCACGACGTCAGAAGTGCTTGTTCTTCGTCCTCCCATCGCCAATTTGGGTTCAACTTGGCAATTCCTTCGGCATCGTCGAAGTTAACGGCGAGGACCTCGGCGAGCTCCTTCACTTCGAGGGGTCGAACAGCCACAACGAGGCATTGCAACAGCCGACAAGCGTGATCCCGGTTTGGCTTCTTGATTTCCTTTAGTAAACGCTCATACGTCTCGTCCAAGGACTCCGGTAATTCGTCCAGGGTACGATGAACACTTGGTGGAAGGCAGTGCCGAAGGGTTTCCAATTGACAGAACACCCACCGGAACCTTTGAAAAATATTCAACAAATATCACGAGTACGAAGCAATTCAATTTACATGCCAGCGGCTCTTTCAGAGAGCGTCTCGATTACAAGTTCCTTGTCCTCTATCCTCCACCTCTTCATGATTTGTTGCGAATCCGAGTAAACAACAGACCGAACATAGTCTTCAATATCTTGCTTTTGTCCACTTTCATCGTGAAGCGATACTCGGCAAGAGGTCAAAGGTTCGAGAACATTTCGTATGTCGAATTCTGGTCGGCTCGTGACACAAATATGAAGATTTGGAAGGGAGAGGTCGGCGAGCTCTTTCACAAGTCGAAGTACCATCTCGCGAGGTGATGAAATCCCAGATGTGTTTGGGGACTCATCGAGTGCGTCGATGATCAGGTAAATCGGAGGTTGATCAGGGAGTGTGACCATCTTTTTCAGGCTTTCTGCCAAACGACTATCGCTAGGCTGGTTCTTGCCCTTGTCGTGAGCGGAATAAAGATCGGATAGAATGTTGCAACAAGGACCAGAGGAAGCAGATATTTGGATGAGAAGAGAAGTGAGTAGGTCGCGCAAGCCTTGTTTTTTGGCGTCTCGAAAATCAAAGTAAAAGTAGGCCATCGACGTATTTCCGGCCTTGCACGTCGCTTCAACGTCTTGGATCACCGTGGAACTGACAAGAGACATCAATCACCCCTGACAGGAGCTATCTATAATCCACGAACCAGATAACACTTTTCCCCGAGCCAGCTAAAAGACAAGGTAGTATAAGAGGGAGTCTTATTGGAAAGACGACGGGACAAACGTTTTCCATGGATCCAAAGCAGCGAGCCCTTTGATTTCCAGTCTTGATAGATCCCGCCTTGGAAAAACCACATTGCCTCTTTCTTGTGATGAGTACCACAAGCAATGTTGTGGTTCGTTGAAGGGTCAGGTGGGGAGAGCCAATTGTGAATGCTCTCGCGCAGTTGGTTCCCTGAAAGAATGAGTAAGGCTGCATAGTCAGTACTGAAGAGATTAGAAGACAAACGTTTCGATTCATCCATGTCGTTGGCCATTTGTTGCATGGATGCCTTTGTTTCCTTTCCATCTGAGCAGTTCAAAATTATGTATGAATTATCGGACGACTGAAGAGGGTTTACGCACCAACGATGACTTGCATGAGATTGTTGTCGACCACTTTGACTCTGTCATTGACAGTAGATACTTGATTTTCGACGCCAGCTACTCGATCATCGACGCCAGTTACTTGATCACCGACACCAGCAACTCGATCATCGACGCGAGCCACTTGATCATCGACACTAGCCACCTTATTATCGATGGCTTCCACCGCGTGCCCGACACCCTTCACTCTCTCGTCAACAGTATGCGTCGCCTTCAGATTTTGTGCAGCCGCCATCCGAGCTTCTTCCTGTGTCAGCTTGTCCAGCTTCTTCAGCGCATCTTCCATCTCCGTCCTACCAAATAATTTCTTCACATATTTTTCTGGTCATCTTTCAGTCAACAGTGTCACATTTATACGGGAAATACTTACTCATTCGGCCTTCCTTAATCTCCTTTGTCGCAATCCCGAGAATAGAGAGGACCTCGGCCATTATCTGAACGACTAGCTCCATCATCTCGTTTGTCGGCGGCACTGTTGTGTAGACATCCACACGTCGGAAGAACATCTCGATGCGTTCAAGGACATCGATAAGAGTGTCTTGGCTTGCCCGAACATCCTTTACTGTCTGTGATAGATGTAGGCGTTAGCCGCGTTACAATGTACTCGCACGAAGTTATTATAATAAGGAGGGTGGATACACACTGAAAGGAGAACACCAACTCCCGCAAATATCACCCTTGCCGGTGAGAACGCCTGCGAGATGAATATGAGAACGCACATCTCAGACAAGATCATGACCTGAAGCGTACCGTTCCAACACCCGCTGCAAGAGTCCCTGAGAAGGAATGGAGGACGTGCACGGTCGGATCAAGCCATCGTGTCCAGCGTTCATCGCTTCTTCGTGACTGATCTAGCCCTTGGAGTTGCTGCTGAAGAACAGCAATAATGGCATCGGGAGAGTTGCAGGATTGAAGCTCGGAGACGAGGGGGTGTTCAAGTAGGTTTTGCTTGGTGCGCTTCTTGTACGTGTCCAAGGCGTTGTTGATGATCTGTTGGAAGTCGGAGGCTTGGTTGGAGGACGAGGAAGCAGTAGGCTGAGTTTGAGACATGAAGGGGAGAGCGAGTAATTGTTCGTATACGAAAGTAATTGGGAGCTGGTAGGTAATAGATAGGGCAGAAGGGAATAGTTCATTGGGCGTAACACAGCCATTGATGAGGCCGAGTACTGTATTCCCAGGGTCATGTCCAGATAGGCGCACAAAACTGACTCTGCACTGTGGACCGCGTGAACCAGCTACAGTATAGTAGTCATAGGGTTTGGCAGAGTAACTCTGTATACGTCCCTATAAATTTGACTTTTAACAATACGAAAAAGCACTCGCTCGGAAACCCTACTTGCATCACCGGGTCCGGCTGATGGTTATTATTGCAAGGCAACATTCAAGATCTTGCTGTAAGGGGACGGGACAGACAGGCTCAGCAGCGTCTAACACACTAGCTATCTATCCCAAGTCAAACATCCAACTTTTTTGTTTGGCTAGTCGGAACGACTATGAGTGACACCTGAGCGAATCGGTGACTCGACGAACGACGGACGACAACAAATGAGAGTGCTAACAAAAAGAGCATGTATATATGGTACTGTAATAGTTGGTGATGGCAAACTTTCGGCTATTTATAATGACGGACGACACGTTGGGAAAGTGCATTAACAAGGAAAGAGGAGAAAGATAAGCAAGCATGCGAGTTTTTGACCAAACAAGAGGGGAGAATGACAAAATCAACACAAGGAATGAATGAACGTATGGGATGATATCGATGATGTGCAGACAAAACAAACAAAAAAGAGACATTAGAGATGTTACAATGCAGGCTTGAGCATCCCACTACAGACGAACCTCTTCCTTCACGTTCACAAATGCCGCAATCAACGACGTCCTGCAACAGCAGCAGCGGCCGCGCCACGCGAGCGCAACACAGGGACGGCCATTGGTACCATTATCGTTCCCGTTCCCGACAGCCGTCGGAGGCGACGCGCCCCGCCTATCCTGATTGCCCCTACCACACTTAGCAGCGCGCGACTGCGGTTCCACCACGTCCATCGCCGCTGCATCCCCGTCCTAATCACCACCACTCTCCCCACCCATCATCGCTATATCGACAACTGGGAAAGCCGGTGTCGTCAGTTTCAGACCGTTGGCGCCTAGCGCCGCCTGTGGGCGAAGAGCTAGCCGATTCCGAGGTGGTGGCATGAGCCTCGACTTCGGCTTCGAATTCACGCGCGAGGGCTTTTGAGCGTCGTTCGAGTGGTGGACGCAATCGCGGAGGCGAGTTGATTTGTAGCAGGTGTACGGCGAGCACGACTCTGTTTATGGCACGGTGGAGAGCATCAAGGCATCGCCGTTCACAACTTCACTCCCACTTGTAAGATTAATGTTGTTACTTACTACGGACACATCATCCAGCGAGGGCACGCACTTGTTATGATCATGGTAAGACGCTCTGCATCGTTACTGTGTTGATCGGGAAGATGTTGGGGGAGGGAAGGAGAAGAGAAATATAACAGTGCGTACCCACCTTGTATTTGCTACTGTAACTTCTACCCAGCGCACAAGGGCACCCAGCATCCGTCCCAGAACGTCCTCTTCCGTACCACATAGTTTGTGAGCACTATCTTGTATTTTGCAAACCATTGCGATAGATTGGAACGGGGGGTTTACTTGTTGAAAACAGAAAGAAGATAGACCATCGACGGACGATGATCGCGTGCGATGTGAGACCGTCCAAATAGAACTTTGCAGTCACCTTGTACAGGGCTTTCGGTGGAAAGAGAGGGCGGGGTGGAGATGGATGGGCTCAAGTACGGCTGGAAATGGGCGCCGGAAAGAGGTGAGCAGGATGGGCGGGTGAGACCGCCTCGACGCAGATCGACCTAGAGTCGTAGTGGCGTACTGTTCTCGATGGCGTTTACTCGATAGTGTGGTGTGCTTGCCAAGGAAAGGATGTGGTGAACATGGTAGAATAGTAATGGCACGTTAGGGTTAGAAAAGAATGAACAACGCCTGAAGCTGAAGACCGTGCGTAACTTAGGCGCGAAAAGGTGATGAAGAAGCGCCTGTACTACTGGCAAGGCAGGCAAGCGCTCAAAGCGCTCAAACGTCGTCCCTGGTTCTTTGTAGCACCACGGCCGCCCCCCTCGTTTCCTACTGTAGCCTCCTGGCTCGTTGACCCAATCTCAATTTGAATGGAAGGCAATTATGCATATCCCTACAATCGACGTAAGTCTCTTATTGTGCACTGGCGTCATCTCCCAACGACTGCTAGCTGATTTGATGCAATGTAGGTCAGGTGGTAGCAATCGATGAGCTCCCTGATGACGTCCTCCTAGCAACATTCGATTTCTTCGTGGTCGGACATTCGTATCTCCAATATTCAATGTATATGAGCCCAGACGCGAAAAGGAATATAGAGTGGTGGCAATCGCTGGTTCACGTGTGTCGACGATGGAGAGGTCTTATTTTTGGATCACCACGTCGGCTGAATCTGCGACTTTATTGTACACCCCAAAAATGTGCAAGAATGTCCGTGGATGTCTGGCCAGCCTTACCTCTCCTCATTAAGGGCGAAACGTCAGTGGACCACATCGTTCCCGAACTCAAGCACACTAGTAATCGCATATCTCAAATAGGCCTCGCATGTTCCACAATTTTGGAAATTGAAAACGTTTCGGCAGCAATGCAGGTTCCATTTCCGGAGTTAGAAGCTCTGACTTTGTTACATCGCACCCAATCGCCAGTCCTTCCTGATTCTTTCTTATGTGGATCCGCTCCACGTCTGCGATTCCTCTACTTGGCTGCCGTTCCGTTTCCGGGATTGCCCAAACTACTTTTGTCTGCCACACACCTCGTCGATCTTTATCTTGTAATTATTCCTCATTCCGGGTACATTTCACCTGAGGCGATGGCCACTTGCCTCTCCGTTTTGACCAGCCTCGAATCACTTCGCCTTGAATTCGAATCCCCTCAATCTTGTCCTGACCAAGAAAATCGACATTCACCTCCGCCAACTCGTTCTATCCTTCCACTCTCACAAGTTTTATTTCCAAGGTGTCGACGAATACTTGGAGGATCTTCTATCCTGGATCGATGCCCCTCGACTCTGCCGCTTGTCAACCAGGTTCTTCAATGATATTGACTTCAACATCCTAGAACTCAACCAATTCATCAGTCGCACGCCAACACTCGGGCATATAATGAGGTGCATCTCATCTTTCGTAGTCATCAAGTCACGCTTCGGGCTCAGCCACCCGACCATAGAATGGTCGGAGTAACCATCTTATGCCAAGTGTCAGATTGGCAACTTTCATCCCTGGCGCAAATCTGTACCTTGTCTTTACATCTCTTTTTAACAACGGAGAACCTCTACGTCCACGAGGATCTATATTCACCACCCAATTGGAAGGATGATACCGAGAACACGGAATGGTTGGAACTTTTACTTCCATTTACAGCTGCGAAGAATCTCTACCTATGCAAGCAATTATCGCCACGCATCGCGCCCACTCTGCAACAGCTCGATCGGGGAAGAACAGCAGAAGCGTTGCCCACCTTGCAAAATATTTTTTTGGAGGGTACCAGCCACTGAACCGGTCGATGAAATATTGGGCAGTTCATTTCTGCACGACAGCTCACTAGTCGCCCTGTCGCCATTTCGGTATGGGAGAGAGACCAGAGTAGAAGACGTTATACTAGTAGGGGTCCATGATTGATGGTTGCTATCTACTTTCGATTTTCCGTCTCATTAACATTTCGTGTTTTCTACTTACCTTGTGCTATTTCCTCTGCATTTGTTCTTCGGCATCCGAGTCCGAGACAGCAGTGACGTTATTTTGTTGACATCACCCGTGTTGATAACTTGATATCCTTGTATGATTGCATGTCGTGTCGAGTGGATGTACAGTAACTTGGCCATAGAATTGAATTGAGTCATCCCAACTATGTGCTTAATGACTGGCTGTCTATTCAACCACCATGAGGTCCGTGATTCAACCACACTTTGCAGCATGGTGGCGACGTTTGACCAAGGCGAATCACACCGCTGCGAGCAAGGGAGCAACACGAACCGTACTTTGCGCTACCTGAACTCGAGTTCTGCAACAAAAATCGTACGGCGTTCAAAAGAGTAAACAGTCCGGGAAACACAGCGAAACAAACTATCGTAGCTTGGTCAAAACGGTTGTATTTCCCATGTCCACCAATTTTCTGGCACTACAACACGCCTTCGCTTGACCGAAATCTTTAGCGTGTTTGCCCCAAATGTACAGCTCGCCCTTTGAGTAGCGATTCCCGGAAGGAAAGAAGACATGCATCGTTGCAGTTTATTGTAATTGTGTCTCGAAGGAAACACATCACTCACGAGTCAGTCGGAGTCACGAGGCGCAGAAGCTTTGTTGCTGTCAGGTTCCTTGCGGGTGAACGACACAAGTTACTTACTCGAGAAACAAGCCGACAATCGGGGCACTTGAGGCAGTATATATCAAGTCCCTCCGAGGCGAGACGACTCGGCAACGTCAACGCGAGCTTCACTACACAATTTTCCATCCATCCGAAGCAACGTGAGAAGGTTAAGTAGTCCTCTCGATGGGATAACAGTCACGCAGACCGACCGAGTCTGAGTTGTCGATAAATGCGACGAATTTGAATGACTGGCGTGATTCGGTCTCGCGCGAGGGTCATTGCGGTGAGGTCGAGGTCAAGGGAAACAGTGGGCTAGTCGAGGGCCGGGGAAGGGTACGATGGGGGAGTACACCGGCGTATCTGGTAGATTATCTCGGTGAGCACGTCGTATTTGTGAACCCGAACCAAACATGTGAGTGAAAGAGAAGTTCAATTTTTGCTGTAGACTCGGATCGATGGATGATGGAAAGGATGGCTATACAGCTTACGATGAACATCGGGAAATCGTCTCGCCAACCACTGGCATTCGTTCAAGTTGTTGCTGGATTCGCTGCTGCTAAGCAGTCGTCGGAATGCATCTCGGAACATGGGAGTGCGCCTAAGCGAACAAGAGGTACTCTGAAACAAACAAGCATTCTCGACCTTTCAAACAAACACGGTAGGTCTCTGAGAGCAATAATCCATGCACAGGTGACATACATAAAAGGAGGGACCACCGGAAGAGATAGGCGCACGGTTGTTGTCATCATTGAGAGGTTGAGGAGTCGAGGCTTGCTTATTTATCGTTCCGGTTGACGGATTCTTGGCAGGATACACCAAAAGTCGACGTGTGGACAGAAACATTGAATTCATGAGCGGGCCATAGATAGGTGCGGACCGTAAAAGGGCGAAAGAATCCAACGGAAGAGCCCGTTCGCGCCTGGGGAGGAAGCTGTTGCGCACGACAACTTACAGCGACTCTAACGTTGGTCCGATACAAGTATTGTACAGTAATATGCTATATACAGGGAAAGAACGATATGTTCGTCCACAGAGTCCATATAAACATACCCACCGGCCATCACCGTCACGCCGTAATCAATACTTCCTCGGTGGACCACAACTGCTTCACGATGTCGCGCGCGACTCGCTTCAACCACTTCTCGGAGGTAAACATCCTCGACGACTCGCGCAAATATCTCTCCCTCGCAACGCCCAGCCGCGCAACCATCTCACCAGACAGATTCGCAATCTCCTTTTCGAAAAGAGGTTCCGGACGTCGGATGAGATCCTCGAGGGCTGGGACGATGAACGTTGTTGGTACAGAGTGTTTTTCGGCGAGGGAAATTCGTGTGACGAGGTCGAGAGAGATACTGCGCTCGAATACCTCTCGCCGCGCGCGGTATTCAGCTTCTGTAAATCCGAATCGATGGGTGATGGCGAGGAGAGCTACCCATTTCCCGATGGGCATTGAGAAACTCTCTTTCCAGCTGGAAAGAAAAAAAAAACGTCAGAAGAATTACAAGTAAAATCGAGCAAGTGCAGTGGACCGTACCCCTCGTAGAAAAAGGTGAGTAGAGATTCGAATTCGAGGACAGTGACGCCGTCCAGATGAATCATATGATCATTTTCGTTGCGTTTTTCTTCACTGTCCGTGGTGTTGCTGCTGCTGGACTGCCGTCGGAATAGTTCTCGGAAGTAAGAGGAGTAATTAACCAAGAAGTGCTTGTGTACTCTGAAGTAAGTATTCTCGACCTATCTAACGGATGCGATGAGCCTCTCAGTGATCGTTGTGCAGGCTACGTACCTGAAAGGTAGCTATGTCATTCGAGAACCAAAAGTAGGGATGACGTGTGGGCTCGAAATAGTTCGGCTAGAGGATGAAGTTAGTAGCCACGTCTATGGAGAGGTGTTACATACAGGACTGGAATCATCGAACATCATGGAATCGAACATCATAGGGTTTATGTCGAGGCTGTGGGCCAGGCGATTACAACTTTTGGGTAACAAGGCGAGCGCCCGGTGACTGTTGGTCACGTGTGCCCAGTTATCTATTCTACTGTGCCAGCTATACTGCTCAACAGATCTCGAAGATCATTGACATGCACGATTCCTATCTCTAAGTCAAAAATACATATAATGATGTAACACCGTTAAAGGTCCATTTAATGGAGAAGACGGATGCATTGGAAGAGTCAAACAGACGAGAAGAAATACCATCCATCCTCGACACCACTGTTATGGCTGCGGCCGTTCGCCCTCTGCGGTCTGAACGATTGGAGCATCGGCCCCCAACAACTTATCTTGGAAGTTGTGGTTACATCTCGTGCAGACGTAGAAGTGAATCATACGAGTCTCTTTTCTCTTCGATTGATCTTGGTAGAACACCGAGCTAAGCACCGACAAAGAAAAAAAGGGTTAGAGTTGACCATCCGAGAAGGTAGAAGAGCGTACTCCTCATGACCGCAGTTTGGGCAAGCAACGTTGGTATGTGCCTAGAGTCGAGAAATGAGTAGACATAAGGGAAAGAACAGCGTGATCTTTCTCACAAGAGTCGGGTCCTGAGCGAGATCCGTCGTCACACCAGCTTGCTCTCTGGCTGAAATTCCCAGAATCACTCGGACGATTTGCGAAGAAGAACCCACTTTGTGATGTTCAAAAGATCGTTCCGATATACCAAACCGCTGTCCACGGTCTCGTCGACGTTTGGACAGATGCGGCACGCGTAGACCATGGTTCGACGTTGTTGTTCCGCTTTGGGATATAGAAGGTTGTTGCACTCCGAACAAAAGTGGAGAGATGCCTGTAAGTAAAGCGTTATCTGAAAAGTCTCTGAATGATGGATGGGTGGTACCATAGTACAAGAATGACGCAGATGGACGAGACGAGTGAAAAGGACAGTGGTGAATGTGCCTGGGAATTCTGGCCTGAACTGATGAGTAAGCTGCTACACACACGCGAGCCATGCCAAAACTTTGATATCTCGAACATGTTCGAAGGATTCGATGCGATAACGTACTCACGAGTTTCGAAAGTAAGTGGGTAGCGGAACGCGGATCCGGACCTGGGTCGCGAAAAAAGGTTGACCCCTGGGAAAATGGCTCGAAAGACAATCGGGAGCCCAAATTGAGCGCTATTGAGCAGCAAACGGAACGGGGTGTCATCATGTCATCATGTCATCCCCAGCCAGAAATCGGGTAAATGAAAACAAATGTGGTCAAATACTATCAAATATTAGTTTTAATAAGTAATTTGACGGTCTCTTTGGGTTTAATTAGTTAAAATGCAAATCGTATCAAATAATCATCTGAATCATATCAAATGAATTTAAATCAGGTCAAATGACCTGAAATCAGACCAAATCTTTGATTTCATTCGTTTTCATTCGTTGATTAGATACAATTTGTTTTTATTTAATGGGATCAAATCCCAGCAATTCACAATCTGTCTAATTGTATCTAATCATAAACTAAACGAGGGAATTCCATGCCATTGCGTCCAAAGTCCCGCGGAGTTATCGTCATCGGTGAAGCCTAAGAGGGGCAAACTTGAAAGAAGAGGGGGCCTTATGATTCTGTCGGCGTGGTCCCTCGCGGTGCCCTACGAGGAGGACGCGGCCTCTTTGCTAGCTGAAATGGTAGCATTAGTATTGGACATTAGCATATACCTGTAAGACTAACCTCTGCGCGCTCCGCTTTTTGTTGTTGTTTATACGCCTAGAAACATATTAGTTGTTTCCTTGTTTAAGTGAACGAATAGACATACCTCATATACATTTTTGTCCAGAGAGTTGAAGTCGCGATTGAAGTCGCCGACTGTGCCTTCCGGGTGCTCACGGCACCAGTCCTCGGAATAGTATGCCCTGCAGTAAGTTAGTGAAATCGTACAGTTAAAACAGGTTAACAGATGTACCTGACCGTGCACCCAATCCCTGGACGCATCTTATTCGTGCAGTTGTACCGCCTTATCACCGGCAGTTTCCTGATTGATGTGGGCGCGGGCCCTGCGTTCTCAGGTGCGGGTGCAAGCGTCGTCGTGGCTGGTAGACCCTCTTGAGGCGCTGCGGGTCCTACGTTCTCAGGTGCGAGTGCAAGCATCGTCGTGGCTGGTAGACCCTCTTGAGGCGCTGCGGGTCCTACGTTCTCAGGTGCGGTGATGAGCTGGGAAGCTGGTCTGTGGGGAAACTATCACCCAACTCAAACCGTGCGTGCTTCCTCAGCCGGCAAGTTCTAGGGGGTGGGAAGCCCTGTCCGATATCGCGCAGGTGTCCGCGGAGGACCAAACTTCGCAGGAGGGTCCGTCTTGACCCTAAGGACTTGGGATACGCTCCGCTAAAGGTGCGGACGCGTGCGGCGGTTTTGGGAGCTGCGGGACTGTTCCGGAAAGACTGTGAGCGTGGCCTACTGCGCACATCCGCGCGGACTTCGCTACTTCGCACCTGAGGCCGCACTGGACCTCCGGAGGTGCTCCTGAATTTCCTAGGGGCGCGGGAGTGTGCTGCACTCTCGGGAACGCGAAGAAGAGCGAACTGTGCTCTTTGGGGATCTCTGCACTGAGAGACTGAGGGGGAACTCCTGGGCTTCTTCTTATTGGGTTTGTAGGTAGTTACAAGCTATATATACTAGTGTCTGACAGTTCCAGGCACTGTAGTGAGGGGAGAAGGGGGCTGAGATGCTGTAACAAGTCCATGAGGGGAAGTGTCACGGAGCGCGGGAAAGCGGCGGCAAAGTGGGCCGGAACTCCGAAAATGCGCGTAGATGTAAGTATGAGGGATGGGGGATGATAGGGAGAGGGTCCTGGTGCTCTGAGGACCTCTGGTACGCACTTTTACGCGAGCAGCCCGTGCTGCGTCGTCGTGGCTGGTAGACCCTCTTGAGGCACTGTGGGTCCTACGTTCTCAGGTGCGGGTGCAAGTGTTGTCGTGGCTGGTAGACCCTCTTGAGGCGCTGCGGGTCCTACGTTCTCAGGTGTGGGTGCAAGCGTTGTCGTGGCTGGTAGACCCTCTTGAGGTGCCGCGATTTGCTCTGGGGCCCTGGGAAGGTCCTGAGGTGTGGTCATACATTCGCCGCTTGCGATCTGCACCACGTTCTGCAATGGCACGCTAGCGGAGCTTGTGGATTCCTGAGTCGGAGTCGCCAGTCCGATATTGTCTTGAGTCACGGGTCGTATTTGATGGACTGGGAATCGTGCCGTGTTCAACTGAGTGAAGACGTTTGCGCTAGATAGAGAAAATGTTAGCCATGTGAAGAGAGAGATAGATACACTTACAGGGGGTCTCGGAGCGGCCTCGGTTTGGGTCTCGAAGAGGCCTGAATTGTCGCACGATTCTCTGTCTGTTGAGTCGATTCGAGTCCACGATCGGCGATAGGGTTTTGTGATGCTGCTCGTCCATCACCTTGATCTTCGGGCTCGGGACTGTCCTCCGAGTCCGCGCTGGGTAACCTCGCTTTCTTGTTCAGGCGGTCCTCGTGTGGATTGCCCCCTTGAGTATTGGCACCCTTCTTGTGGTACTTGTTGTACCATATCGAATAGAACGCCGTCGCGACCTTGATTGCTTTCCAATGGTTGTCACAGTACCGGAGGACTTCCCATCGGCCTTCCATCTCACGAAAATATTCATCGCGGACCTCCCTAGACGTGTCAGTCCACTTCTCGGGAGCTTTACCTCGTTGGTAGAGGTCTTTCCAGATCAATCTTGCATGTTCTCGGATTTGGGCTGCCATATTACCATTTATCGGCGTGCCATCTTCATGCTCTATGTAGAGCATCATGACGTTCTCTCCCTTTGCAGATCTCGTCCCTCCGCGCATTTTGTCTTTGACCTCCAGTATGTCGGACACGTCCTTGTTATTGTTTTCGTTGTCCTTTCATTGCTGTCTTGTCCAGTACTTGACGAGTGGGTAATCCGACTGCGAATAGGGCTTGATATACTTGATATTTTCTGTCGTTGCGTTGGTAGTACGCGAGGGCGAATATGATTGTTCGTCCTCGTATGGCCTCTTTGTTGCGCGCTCCATGAATAATGCCATAAGCATGTTGTGTGCCTGTGCGAGCTTTTCATGTGTTGCTCTAAACAGACCATTAGTTATTATGCTGTAGTATGAGAAAAATGATTACTTTCCTCAGTTTTATGTGGTCCCTTTTTTCTTTCGAGAGCTCCCACTCGAGTCGTTGGCACTTGTCCTGAAGGCTGCCGTTATATGCGCCGGATTCATTGAACGAGCCACCCATAGTACGAGAGAAACCCCTGGAGCCATGCAAAAAGTCACCAGGAGATAGGAGTGCGTTGTTCAGCAGAGTGTTCGGGCTAAGGGATACAGAAGAGGGCGTATCATCCAGTCCATGAGACAGATCCGGGGCCATGTATGCGTCATCGTCGATAGAGCTCATGTTGCGATGAAAAGAATTCGGGAGGGAGAAAGAATCCATGGAAACCAGGAGTGCCTCTGTGTGTAGTATTTTTTTGGGGGGTTGGGGAGAAAAGCAAATGACGATGAATGAAAATGACATTGACCCTTATCGTGCATCACACGTGACCTCAGATCGAAGCACCCGTAATAGTCATTGTATATACTAAAAGTAGAAGCCTGCTGTCCTGCTCCGTTCCGTTGCTCCAACACTCCGTTCCGTGGCTCCGATCTGTGCTCACTTTGACGGATTCTTCTATATGGCTAAGTGGCTCGTTAGATTTACACGTATAATACAATTTATATTACTGTCCGTGCTTGTGTACGTGAGATATGCATTATTTTATATACTAAGGGCAGGACGATTCCCATGGCCGTGGCCCGTGTGGTGTGAGATGTGGAGATAGATTTTGCAAAGGAGAACTGTATCTAATGAACGCGCTCTCTAATAGTCCATATATTCCATGCCCCCGCTCTCATTCGATCCTGCGGAGCACTTGCTACATTCCGCATAATCCATTAGCAAACGCTCCAAGGTAAGAAGAAAAAACATACCACTATAAGATCCAGGACGCGAACCGCGACCAAGAGCCCAAGATATCTCCCACCAAGCAAGGCAATATGCCTTACCCTATCCCTAAGATGGGGTAGTCCCCGTCACGGAAGGCCCTGAATATCTGCCCCTCCACACTAGAGAAGCGTCAGCAAAGCAAGAAAGAAAAAAAGAAGATTGGGACGCACTATTCAAGTCCCCTCGACGCAGACTCGTGAAGAAACCGGAGTACTTGAGCTCCAGCTTTGGCGAGAGTCCTGCGCACGTTGTCTGTGACGAAACGGTGGACGGCTTGAAGAGACTGGCTGAGGTTTTGAAGGAAGTGATGGGAGTTCGACATGGTGTAAAGAGAAGATGTTGTGAGGCGAGGCGCGCAGCGCTTATTGTGTGATGGGGGTCCCAAACAGATCACGACACCGTACACCACTGCAGCGGAACACATACACGCTCGGTAAAGTCACTGGCTGACCCAGCTCAGCAAGTACCACATATGCCAGTGGCCCGTTGCAGTCGACGACACCCGGCTGACAAGTTGGGGGAGCCTCCCTCGGAGCTCCATTCCAAGTTTTTTTTGCTTTTGCATAATTTGGGACTCATGCTACTGAGTTACGTCGCTGTAGTGTGTGAGGGTGCATGTGTGAGATCTTCGCTTAGATAAGAATAAGCAGTGATTAAATCAAATTTCCTTATTTGGAAAACCAACTTGGGGCTGCTACAATATGTCTAAGTTGTATTATCCTCGCTTGATGCTGCACCCTCAGGCTTGCCTTCCAACTCGTCCTCGACGCCAGTCATCACAGCGACATCAAACCCAGGCTTCTCTACAAGAAAGAATCGCTCTGAGGGTTCTTGGTGACCTATTGCAGGCGTATGGGGTACCATAGCCACGACCGCCTGTATCGTCTTTACGTCTATAAAACAGAGAGCATTATCGCCTTTGTGTTCGCATGAATATAGTGTGTTTGAAGATAAGCGAAGCAGTTCTATATGTGGCATCGAGTATAGTGAGACTAGGGCCACTGGCACCGCGTTTTCATTGCCCTCACGAGCAAGAAGTATGAAGAAGTATACTTCGGCGATGCGGATTTCATCATTTATAAGAATCTAATAACACCCCAATAAGCCAGAAACTGAAAGGCAGACATATGACGCACTTTAACATTCCGCGCTGTTCGTCGCTTTTCAAGTGGCTTCTGTTTTTCTTTCCAAGCGCTGTAGCAATTCTGTCCAGTCGGAATACAGAGCTTTGCCCAGCGCCGGACAAGCACTTCAGGGCCTAAAGAGAGAACTCCCAGGTATTCACACAGTGCATCAGCCTCGCAGTCGCGAAGAGGACGTGGGTCTGATTCGCGTGCCCGGAGAAGTGCAAAGCCATCGCCAAGATCCTTTGATCCACGAGGTAGGTTTCCATCGTCGGACCTCTCAGTGTCCACCCCAGGTATCATAGCCTTGAGCGCATTAACCCGAGCTCGTCTGATTCCACGTTGGGAAAGGTTGGCAAACGGATTAGAATGCTGTTTTATTTCCTCTCCTAGGTTCCCGATAGTACGCTCCAAAGTCCATTGAGAGGAGCAAAGAGGGGCCCCAGGCGTATGACTTCACGAGGGAGATGCACTAGAGAGTGTAGACAAGGTCGTACAAAATGAATCCGAGTTACCAGTCGTTGACAATATATTTCTTCAAACTCCTGAGCGAAAGACGCTAAAGCCAAGTATGTGTCGCGTACATTGTCTTGGCTGATATTGTGTTGGTTCATCAATCGCATCCCATAGACGAGTTTGCAATAATTTGAGTAGTAGATATCGGGAAGAATTCCATACAGAAGCCCAGGTCCTAAGCCATATAGGTATAAGAGGAACTCCCAGGCTTTGTATCCGCTTGTAAGCTTCTCTGCGATGTTCCAAGGTGGCCGCTCAAACAAGCTCGGTAGGAAATATAGGGCGTCCGCGACGGATTTTCCATGCCTTTGCCAGACATCACCTCGTAGTACCAGCCACGTCCATGTGTCCTTGTCATCAGGTCGTGTACAATCAATCGTGCCTCGCCACAAACTGATCATCAAGTCGGATAGATTGAGTGCGCCCAAGTGCATTATGTCCGATCCTGCTGACTTAGGAAGCCCCAGTGTGAAGCGAGAGTCCAGACCAGAGAATATCGAGGGTTTTGATATACCAGTTTCGAGGCGTCGGAGGCGATATTGTGCTTCATTGCGAGACGAGACAAGATGGTGGAGATTATGGTGGTATCTGTCGCAAGATGCCTCAGGGATATCTTTGATGTCTACGTCTCCATGCAGACACCCGTCGATGTCATAGTCCACCGGTTTCAGCAAAGCAGGAAAATAGTGCTTTCCTTGAGGCTCGCGTCGCCCAGGTAAGCCACAATAAAGACGGCAGCCATGTTTTCCATGGTACCCCACAAACCCAGTTATATGCATCATTCCAGGCCCGTCTGCAGTGAGCAATGCCAGAAAGACCTTAGACCGGATTTCTTGCTGAAGCGCGCTGTCCCAAAGACGAAGACCTTCTTTTTGGATGGCGGAGAGATGAGCAAGTCCAGGAAACAGGAAAGAATCGAGGTTTTTAGGGTTATTAGGCCCAGGAATAAAACCGCCAATGAAGATGTGCTTCTTCTTGTATCGTCGGTCAGGAGAAAGGTTGAAGAGCACCCAGATGTAGATCCAGCAAGCAGAGGCTTTCTTGGCATAAAGTTGAGCACCGTCTACTGAGAACATGAGAACAATATCGTTCTCAGTGACACGGCCATCGCGAAACGCTTCTATGAGATCCGATCCATGCAGGACATCAGAATATTTGTCTAACCAACCGTTTTCCTCGATCATGGAGAGTACGCGTGACCTTTCATTGCGCAGATAATGGGTTGTGGTAGCGCTCCCGGGCTCTCGATACAACGCTTGTAGCTGTGGGCCAATAGGGATGGTATGAAATTCTTGACGAGGTACCTTATCTCTTCCATGAGTCGATTCAAGTCGGAATTGATCATAGCGAGGCTCATCGCAAATAGGACACTTGTCGAGGGTAAGAAACGGCCCAGTAAACGCGACACATGAGTTGATGCACATATGGTGCACCACAGACTCGATCCCAGTCATTTCCGCGATTATTCGACCAGCCCTGTAGTACGTGGGTATATTTGCTCCGGGTACACGATCCAGCATTATGGCGTGATTGGTCTCATATATTGCCTCTGATGGGTTGCCTAGGAATAACTTGATTGCAGTGCGCGAATCGTCGTCGATAGAACACCCGGGTTGCTTGTGAGTGGGGTGTCGAAGCCGGTGGATTGCTTCATCAGAGAGCCCGAGACTGAGATCGTCCAGTGTAGCGTTACAAATATCCTTGATGAAGTCCACAGTCACCTTGAGACTCTCGAGGTGGATAGTACCTTCTTCCCAGAGATCCTCAATATCACCCGGCTGAAGGCCAGCGTTGAACGAGTCGGGCACAGAAGCACGGGGATCTGAGTCAGTGTGATCGCTTGGCTGCCGGTGCTGGGCCATATCGAGTTGACCAGATGTATGCTCGTCAAGATGATCAGGGGAGGTTCGTCAAGATTGTCAAGGGGGGTTCGTCAAGATGATCAAGGGAGGGGTCGTCCGGAATACCAGGAGAAAAGCCATCTGTAGATATGGAAGACTAGCATAGTATCGTTATCCACAAGATCGGGAATACCAAAGAAATATGATACTGACCTCAACAGCATCATGACCAACGAATCCCTCTACCTGGGCCGTGCGATCGGTGCGATTGTATCGAGGGAAACGTCCTGTATTGGTTAAACGCCCACTAGGACCCGGTTTGGGCACGACGATAGGATGGCGAGAGAGATATTCTTGAAACCGAGGAGTGAATATAACACGATATTTCTTATGTCTGAGATATGTGGAACTGGACACATCTTGACCACCCTGGCAGTACTTTTCGCAGTTGCAATGGTAGGTCTTCATAGACAATGAATTAAAATCTATACAAATGATACCTAGGAAGGGAGCGATGATGGGGACTTGGAGGCGATGAGGGAAGACAGGACTCACAAGTATAGCATATACTACAAGCCATAGATCTGGCTATATCCAGATCTACAGCAAAAGGCATCCAAGACAACACACTCTGGTGACGCGTGCAATATGAAGTAGCCATTCGGTCAAGCTTAGATTTGATTTGATCTGATTACACGATTGATTTGATCATTACTAACTATCGACTAATCAAAACATATATTTATATTTTATTTAATATCGTTTCATTACATTAGATAGGATTATGTTTCACTCGACCTGATTCGATTTGATTTACCGGATTTCTGGCTGGGTGTCATCACTCGATCACTCATCGTACTCACCGTCAATGGTCAATGTTGTCCACAGGCTCCATCAAGTACTGCATTGACTCGGACACCCATCCCTCCTTTCACTCTCACTCACTCTACAACACTCCTTGTAGCGCAAGATGCGTGCGCAAGCTCGATGTGCTTGCAACACCAGGATCGGACGACAAACAGGTGACCCAGTGGCGTGTCAATTCCTAGATGGAAACCTAAATTACCACATCAAAATCCTGCAATTCTTACTGGACAGTGGTGCAGACGTAAACGCCCGGGATAATGAGGGATCGACCCCACTTCATTACTCGTCATACACGAGGTCAGTCGAGAGTACACGCCTGCTCCTCGAGCATGGCGCGAGTATGGATGCAGAAAACAATGAGGGCGAGACCCCATTCCAAGTAGCGTTGGAATACGACATCACGAGATGGTAGAGTTTCTATGGGGACTTGGTATTGAGTACCCATGAGCCGTAATATTCACATGGTTCCTTTCGCATGTATTGATCATGATTGTCGGTGCACTATCGTATTAATGTGGATTACGCTGCCCTGGAAATGTGAACAAAGCCCCACATCAGTCGTTTCGTTCTCGATGTCATCTAGGCCCATTCTGCCTCATATTTGCAACACCGTATACCATAGCCTCACTTTCACCCCCGGACAGTGGCAGACGCAGAACGCTCTCCTCACATAATAGAATGACTGTGCTAAGCCTAGATCCGAAGAGCGTTGTCCGGAATTACGACTCCTCCACGGTCCCACCCTCCAGCATCGCCCCGCCATTGTTTCCTAGCCGATCCTCGAATTATTGATTCTGATGGACGGTAGTTCCAAAGGCTCGCTACGATAATGTCTGGGAAATGCTTACGACAATCGACTTGCTCCCTGATGATGTCCTGCTAGAAATAGCCGATTTCTACGTCATCGAACATTCATTCAGAGAAAACAAAGATAGACGCGTATCGAAGATGGAGAGGATGAACAACGATAATAACGCACTTCATCGTGTCGAATGCCGTATGGACTTAAT
This sequence comes from Russula griseocarnosa, assembly GCA_022884055.1. Taxonomy (NCBI): domain Eukaryota; kingdom Fungi; phylum Basidiomycota; class Agaricomycetes; order Russulales; family Russulaceae; genus Russula; species Russula griseocarnosa. Next base: position 30,147 of record JAGKRU010000070.1, on the reverse strand, counting down.
GACGATGCTCTGATCCGAACGAGCTAACCCGGCCAGAGAAAGAGATAGGATTAGAGAGTGAAAGTGGTGAGGAAAGAAAGAAGCAGCGGTGAGATCGTTGAGAGGTAAGGTAGGGGTGCGCACATCCCACTTGTAACATCAATGTTGTTAATTACTACGGACACGTCATCCAGCGAGGGCACGCACTTGTTGTGAACATGGGTAAGACGCTCTGCATCGTTACTGCGTTGATCGGGAAGATGTTGGAGGAGGGAAGGAGAAGAGAAATATAACAGTACGTGCCCACCTTGTATTTGCTAACTTCTACCCAGCATCATCCATCCCAGAACGTCCTCTTCCGTACCACACAGTTTGTGAGCTCTATCTTGTGCATTGTAAAACCGTCCAAATAGAACTTTGGAGTCACTTTGTGTAAGGCTTTCGGTGGGCGCGGCGGAGATATATGGGCTCAAGCACGGCTGGGAATGGGCACCGAAAGAGGTGAGCAGTATGAGAGGGATGAGACCGCCTCGACGCAGATCGACCTAGAGTCGTGGTGGCGTAACTTACTGTGCTCAACAACGCCTGAAGACCGTGCGTAGGCGGGAAAAGGTGAAGAAGCGCCTGTACTACTGGCAAGGCAGACAAGTGCTCAATAGCGCTCAATGCCAGCGTCGTCCCCGGGTTCTTGTAGCACCACGACCGCCCCCCCTCGTTTCCTACTTTAGCCTCCCTGGCTCGTTGACCTCAATCTAAATTTGATGGAAGGCAATCATGCACATCCCTACAATCGACGTAAGTCTCTTATTGTGCACTGGCATCGACTGCTAGCTAATTTGATGCAATGTAGATCAGGTGGTAGCAATTGATGTGCTCCCTGATGACGTCCTCCTAGCAACATTCGATTTCTTTGTGATCAGACATCCAGATTACGAAGGGGCAATGTATATAATCCAAAGCGCGAAAAGGGATATAGAGTGGTGGCAATCGCTGGTTCACGTGTGTCGACGATGGAGAGGTCTTATTTTTCGATCCCCACGTCGGCTGAATCTCCAACTTTGTTGTACACCCCGAACATGTGCAAGAATGTCCCTGGATGTCTGGCCAGCCTTACCTCTCATCATTAAGGGCAAAACGTCAGTGGACCACATCGTTCCCGGACTCAAGCACAGAAATCGCATATCTGGAATCACCCTCAACTGTTCCACAATTTTGGAAATTGAAAACGTTTCGGCAGCAATGCAGGTTCCATTTCCGGAGTTAGAAGCTCTGTTTTTGTTATATCACACCCAATCGCCAGTCCTTCCTGATTCTTTCTTAGGTGGATCCGCTCCACGTCTGCGATTCCTCTACTTGGATGCCGTTCCGTTTCCGGGATTGTCCAAACTACTTTTGTCTGCCACACACCTCGTCGATCTTTACCTTGTAATTATTCCTCATTCCGGGTACATTTCACCCGAGGCGATGGCCACTTGCCTCTCCGTTTTGACCAGCCTCGAATCACTTCGCCTTGAATTCGAATCCCCTCAATCTTGTCCTGACCAGGAAAATCGACATTCACCTCCGCCAACTCGTTCTATCCTTCCCACTCTCACAGATTTTTCTTTCAAAGGTGTCGACGAATACTTGGAGGATCTTCTATCCCGGATCGATGCCCCTCGACTCTACCGCTTGTTAACTAGGTTCTTCAATGATATTGACTTCAACATCCCAGAACTCAACCAATTCATCAGTCGCACGCCAACACTCGGGGCATATAATGAGGTGCATCTCATCTTTCGTGGTCATCAAGTCACGCTTCGGGCTCGGTCACCCGACCATAGAATGGTCGAAGTAACCATCTTATGCCAAGAGTCAGATTGGCAACTTTCATCCCTGGTGCAAATCTGTACCTTGTCTTTACATCTCTTGTTAACAACGGAGAACCTCTACGTCCACGAGGATCTATATTCACTACCCAATTGGAAGGATGATACCGAGAACACGGAATGGTTGGAACTTTTACTTCCATTTACAGCTGCGAAGAATCTCTACCTATGCAAGCAATTATCGCCACGCATCGCGCCCACTCTGCAACAGCTCGATGGGGAAGAACAGCAGAAGCGTTGCCCACCTTGCAAAATCTTTTTTTGGAGGGGTACCAGCCACTGGAACCGGTCGATGAAAATATTGGGCAGTTCATTTCTGCACGACAGCTCACTAGTCGCCCTGTCGCCATTTCGGTATGGGAGAGAGACCCAGAGTAGAAGACGTTATACTAGTAGGGGGTCTATGATTGACGGTTGCTATCTCCTTTCGATTTCCCGTCTCATTAACATTTCGTGTTGTCTACTTACCTTGTGCTATTTCCTCTGCATTTGTTCTTCGGCAACCGAGTCCGAGACAGCAGTGACGCTATTCTGTTGACATCACCCGTGTTGATATCCCTGTATGATTGCATGTCGTGTCGAGCGGTTGTACAGTAACCTGGCCATAGAATTGAATCAAATCATCCCAGCTGTGTGCTTAATGATTGGCTGCCTATTCAACCACCATGATGTCCGTGATTCAACCACACTTTGCAGCATGGTGGCGACGTTTGACCAAGGCGAATCGTAACGCTGCGAGCAAGGGAGCAACACGAACCGTACTGTGCGCTACCTGAACTCGAGTTCTGCCATGTATTTCTTCAACAACAAAAATCGTACGGCGTTCAAAAGAGTAAACAGTCCGGGAAACACAGCAAAACAGACTACCGTATCTTGGTCAAAACGGTTGTATTTCCCATGTCCACCAATTTTCTGGCACTACAACACGCCTTCGCTTGACCGAAATCTTTAGCGTGTTTGCCCCAAATGTGCAGACTCGCCCTTTGAGTAGCGATTCCCGGAAGGAAAGAAGACATGCGTCGTTGCAGTTTATTGTAATTGTGTCTCGAAGGAAACACATCACTCACGAGTCACGAAGCGCAGAAGCTTTGTTGCTGTCAGGTTCCTTGCGGGTGAGCGACACAAGTTACTTACTCGAGAATCAAGCCGACAATCGGGGCCCTTGAGGCAGTATATATCAAGTCCGTCCGAGGCAACGTCAGCGCGAGCTTCACTACACAATTTTCTATCCATTTGAAGCAACGTGAGAAGGTTAGGTAGTCCTCTCGATGCGATAACAGTCACGCAGACCGACCGAGTCAGAGTTGTCGACAAATATGACGAACTTGAGTGACTGCGTCGTGACTGCGACAAGGATAAGAAACAGAGCGTGATTCGGTCTCGCGCGAGGGTCATTTGCGGTGAGGTCGAGGTCAAGGGAAACAGTGGGCTGGTCGAGGGGCCGGGGAAGGGTACGATGGGGGAGTACACCGGGCGTATCTGGTAGATTATCTCGGCGAGCACGTCGTATTTGTGAACGCGAACCAAACACGTGAGTGAAAGAGAAGTTCAATTTGCTGTAGACTCGAATCGATGGATGATAGAAAGGATGGCCATCCAGCTTACTAGTACGATGGACATCGGGAAAACGTCCCGCCAACCACAGGCATTCGTTCAAGTCGTCGCTGGATTCGCTGCTACTAAGCAGTCGTCGGAATGCATCTCGGAACATGGGGGAGTGCGGCCTAAGCGAACAAGAGGTACTCTGACACAAACGAGCATTCTCGACCTTTCAAACAAACACGATAGGTCTCTGAGAGCAATAATCCATACACAGGTGACATACCTGAGGCGATTACTACATAAAAGACTTCAAAGTGTCTAGTGCACGTTGTCCGAGGTGCCCCGGACAAGGACATGCCCGTATAGCGGCAACTTGACGGGATGTAATAAAGGAACTGGGATGCTACAAGTGACTTTGGGGGACACGACGGGACGGGTATCCAACAGGTGTGGGTGACATGCTCAACGTAACTCTCCGCGCGAATCTAGTAGAAATTTGGCCGGACACGTACTGTACGCAGTTGCATCTGCGTCCCATCACCCTTCTCTCGGTCTCAATTGAAGACAGGCCGCACTTCAGTTCCACGATACTTTCGGCAAAGGAGTAGCGAATTCCACGACGGCACTCTCTGCGGGCATCCGTACCATTGATGGTTCCATCAGTGGGCTTGGGGGATGCCTATACTCACCTGCGACTGAAAATGTTGCTACGGAGAGATGTGCTGTACGCATTGCGGGATTCACCTTACTCTGCGCCGGCTGACCTTGATGCTCTGGTGAAGATCGGCTTTTGGATATCGGATAAGTTGGGTCACGATGATTCTAGTCGAGTGGCTAAGGCAATTCGTACGCGTTGATAATGAGGAGTGGTATTATGATTTATGTGTACAGGATGAGAAGGGTAAATGAAAGGCTTGAGCAATGTGAGACGGGAGGGCGCCTTTGACGCCCATCAACTTGCTAGAGCACCCATAATCCTAGGTTTCCTCCATGGCTTCCTCCTCCTCCTCCAACTTCCAATCTATCTTCAATGCCTCGTTGCAGGCGTACGATAGCAAAACCAAGAACAAACTTCTCGACCACCCTCTAGCCACTCAGCTACAATCCTGCAACTCACCCAATGCCGTCCTCTCTGTCCTGCAAGACATAATCCAGCAGTTCGACCAACGCCGCACTAGCGATAAAAGATTAAAGAACTGGCTCAACCCAACAGTGAATGTACTGTACACATTCTCCGCCACTATTAGTGAGGGTGTTGGCCTCGTTAGTCTCTGCTCCCTCTCTCTACAATCTGTACTCCGATTGTCATTTATTAGACATTCCCTCCCGCAAAAGTGATATTTGCTGGCCTCGGTGTCCTTCTCTTGGTGAGTGCCCTTGTCGATCTCTTAATATACGTGAACACTAAGCCAGCACCTTTAGGCCGCGAAGGAAGTGAATACAAGCCAAGAAATGCTCATCGATCTCTTTGAGCTCATAGAAAGCTTTTTCAAGCGTCTTGAGTCACATACAGGACTAAGACCATCGGAGGCAATGACGGATATGATGGTGAAAATCATGGTAGAAGTCCTCTCCGTCCTTGCGATTGTGACAGTGGAGATAAAAGAGAGGCGACGGAGTTAGTTCATCACCCGGGATTTTGGGTCTTGACTCAAGGTTTTTTTTTTTAGAAAAATTCCTGAAGAAGCTACTTGGCAGGAACGACGTCGAGGATGCTTTGAAGAGGCTGGACAAGCTTACTCAGGAAGAGGCGAAGATGACGACGGCCGAGGTGTTGAAAATTACACGCGGCATGGATAGCAACATGAAGGTGCTGATCGATGGTGCGCCAACCAGATCTCTCTACTCATACAGGTTCTGATGATCTATGTTTCCAGATGGCAAAGAGGCAAGAGCCATCATGCAACAGGAGAACCGTTTGTCATTTCCGATCTTGCCACCGTTTTTCTTGATGCTCAGTCATGGACATAGGAAAGCAAATCCGACAGGACCTCCGCAAGTGGTTATCTCCCCCAGATTCCTCAATAAATCATAACATCGCGCGCAAAGCTCACTACAAGGGAACTGCTGGTTGGTTCTTTCAAGGCGGTATCTACAACAAGTGGAGGTCAAGCCCTTCGCTCTTGTGGATACACGGCAAACGTATGCTTCCTGCACTCCTTTCTCTCCACCTGATCCATCTCAAATCTGTATCTTTGCAGCGGGCTCTGGCAAGAGTGTACTTTGGTTGGTAGCTTCTCTATTGTTATTGAAATGGTTGACTGAAGTTGCTATAAGTTCCGGAATAATTGAAGACATCATGGCACTGCGGGAGACAGGATCCACATGTTTGGCCTACTTTTATTGTGATTTTCGTGATGAAGAAAAACAAAGCTGTCGCCACCTCGTCCTTTCTCTCCTCTCACAACTCGCCGCTCAGTCTGGTTTATGCTGTGACATACTTTCTTGTCTTCATTTGGCACACGACGATGGTGGACGAAAGCTCAGCGACGGTGCCTTGATACAATGCCTGAAAGAGATGCTCTCACTCCCAACTCTTGGCTCTGTTTACCTAATCATTGATGCTCTCGACGAGTGTCCAAACAATTCTGGCCTCCCAACTGCACGAGAAGAGGTCCTTGGTCTTGTTCAAGATCTCGTCGACCTCCACCTTCCAAATGTACATATATGTGTCACGAGTCGCCCCGAAATCGATATACGAACAACCCTTGAATCCTTGACATCTCTTTGCATCTCCCTCCACGATCAAAGTGGCCAAACCAAGGACATCATGGACTACATCAGTTCCGTCGTTTATTCGGACAAGATGATGCAGAGATGGCGCAAGGAAGACAGGGGTCTTGTAATTAAAACACTCTCCGAAAGAGCCGATGGCATGTAAGCATGTCACTGCACGTTCTCGATACATTCTTATGTAGTCCTACAGGTTTCGCTGGGCATATTGTCAGCTAGAGGTTCTGCGCCAATGTCTCCCACCAAGCGTCAGACGCATTCTTGATGAATTGCCCGAGACTCTCGACGAAACATACGAACGGGTTTTGAAGGACATCAAGAAAGTCAATCGGGAACATGCCATTCGTCTCCTGCACTGCCTGACTGTTGCCATCCGGCCTCTACGCGTCGAAGAGCTTGCGGAGGTTCTTGCGGTTGACTTCGATGCCTCGCAACGAGAGGGGATTCCAGAGTTAAACCCAAATTGGCGTTGGGCTGATCAGCACCAGGCGGTGCTATCCACATGCTCAAGTTTGATTGCGATCGTCGATGATGGGGATTCTCAAGTGGTGCAATTCTCTCACTTCTCTGTCAAAGAATACCTTACATCCGATCGACTTGCGAACACAGATGGAGATGTCTCCCGTTATCACATCCTTCCCGTATCCGCACACACGATCTTGGCCCATGCCTGCCTGGGCGTTCTACTCCGTTTAGACGATCATGTTGACGAGGACACTGCCAAGGAGATCCCCCTCGCGATGTATGCGGCTAAACATTGGGTTGACCATGCGCAGTTCAAGGACGTCTCATCGCGGATACGCGATGCGATGGAGTATTTTTTTGATGCGGACAAACCGCATCTTACAGCATGGCACCAAGTGCACGATATTGACGGAGGATGGTTTGCATTCTCGCTCAGCAACGTATCTCGTGGAGAACCCCTTTACTACGCCGCCCTTTGTGGATTCTATGACCTTACAAAACACCTCGTTGTCAAACATCCAGAGCATTTAAATGCCCGGGGTGGTCAGATGATGAGTCCGCTCGGGGCGGCATTGTATGGAAAACACGTCGACGTTGCGGAGCTGCTGTACGAGTATGGTGCAAACGTCCGCGTTCGGGGCAACTTGCAATGGACGTTACTGCACGTGGCAGCAAATGATGGGATGGTTGATACCGCGCGCTGGCTGCTCAATCACGGTGCAGATGCGAACGTTCGGGATAGCGACATTGGCTGGACCCCACTGCAAGTAGCGGCCTGGAACAAATACCCGGAAATTGTCCAGATTCTCCTCGAGCATCATGCCCGATATCCATGCCCAGAATCCCAGCCTGATTCTTCCTGTCACTTGAGTTCAAGTTGCCCTAATGTCCCCTCCTGGATACTGTAGTATAATCCATAGCACAACGACAATGAATGATAAGTAAATACAAAAGGACCTGTATGAACGAGGAATTGAACATATTACATGCTAACATCGTGCCAAGGTCCCATAGAAACTCTACCATCTCGTGATGCTCTGCTTCCAACGCCACCAGGAATGGAGTGTCGCCCTTGTTGTTTTCTGCATCAATATTCCATGCTAGAATACAGCCTCGATTGACCCCTTTCCCGAAATTGGAATGATCGCCTTCATGCAGTGGGGTCGATCTATCATTATCCCGGATATTTACATCCGCACCGTGGTCCACATAACATGCCGCAAGGTGCAGCCCTGCGCATCGGCTGGTGACGAGTTACTGTATAGACAGAAAGTTATAGTTGATAGAATAGATACCGGTCCGCATTTATTCCCTGGAACACCCATGCATGTGTCTGTCTCCTGATTTCCCTTCCACTGCCTTATAGTAATTGAAGTGCCCCTCGCGCTCTCAACCTCCGAGTCGCTAGTGCTGAGGCCGCTACTATCTTGATTCTGGCGTCCCAACTACGACGAGACTCAGACTGTAGGGGAGGTGGGGGGGAGAATCCTCGAGAGTGGTCGACGACAACAACAGCGACCTCTGAGTCCTTGAAGCTTGAGGCCTGAGGATCTGTAACAACCATGATGACGGTCAGGTCAGAGTCGCCAGAAAAAAAACGTCTCATCGTTTTCCGGAACCAAACCCAAACCCCCAGCGGTTTAGGGGCTCAGCGGCACGATGGCTTTAGGAGCTACGGAGTACCATCGCCAATGTCCCATCACAAACCCATCACCCCGCTATCTCCTACTGCAGGAGGAAGCGCAAGTTCCCTGCAGTTGTGTAATGCCGCAAACTCCGATCAAGTAAGGACTTCACTCTTTCTCTGTACTTTCTCCGAGTCCACCATATGCAAGTTCTTACTTTATTTGCGTGGTCTATATGCTGGGAGTTCAGGGTATCGACCACGTCGTAGCAATGAACAGCTCAGGCAGAAGGCGCCAGCTCATTGACTGCTATCATAACTCTTGTACCTAAGTACCGCAGTTTTGTGCCTTGGGAAGCAACATCCCCCGTGTGCGCGCGCTCATGTGACCTCCGTTTCCGTCGTAACTGGCAGCCTGAGGGACAGTGCAAGTGGGTATACGATCGATGAACAGGGGGGGTTTGCTTGATATTGATAGATGTTTATGCGTCCGGGAAGTCAGCTTGATGATCGGTCCCAGGGCCGACCGAGAGGTACATGTACAGTACACAAGAATTGGACTCGGCCACGTGCCGGCCGGGTTGTGTTGTGGCCGTGGCCGAGGTCCCACGAGCCTCAATTCATTTTACTGTTCGCCCCACATCCTTCATTCCTCCACCCACGTCCCCTTCGTCCCCTAAAGGTGGTCGTCCATTAAAAAAAGTCGCCAAAACCCTCTACCTTACGATATTAACGATGACAATTCCTCCAAACGACGCTTTTACCCTCACCTCTCACTCCGACTCCACCCCCTCACTTCGTCGATCGCGCTCCCGTTCCCTCACGCGCTCCCCATCCCCTAAAATTTCTTTCACGACTTCGCAACATACCGCTAATGGTGACACGAAGCGCCGCACTAGCCGCCGTCAACGTAAAACGAGTGGCTTCGTGTCAGACTCTGTCAAGCTCGCAGATGTTGACGAAGCTCTTGAGCGTGCCCTCAATGCCAACGGTCACGCCAACGGTGTCGCTGCCCATGATAAGGCAATAGCCCCAACTGCACAGGCAAAAAAGATTGATTGGGAGATTCCACGCAAAGCCCTACATTCATCAATTGGTATGTCGCGTGACTTCATGACTCTGTCATGGCACTCGGCGACACGACCTCCTTTCTTCCGGCTGGCTGACAGCTTCATTTCAGGTTTCGTGACTCTCTATCTATATGCTTCCCATGGCTCGCCGGAACGTGTCGTAGTCGTGCTTTCGAGCGCTCTGCTCATTATTGTCCCTGCCGATATCCTCAGATTAAATTACCCCCCTTTCGAACGATCATATGAAAAAGTTGTCGGCTTTCTCATGCGCGAGAGCGAAAAGGTGCGTCACGTTTTCCCCCTTTCCTTAACTCGTGTCTCTTCTGAACCGAACTCCATTTGACATCTTCCACCCTTCTTTCTGATTCTGCAGAAACAAACCAATGGCGTGATATGGTACATCCTTGGCGTGGTCTTTGTACTCTCGCAATACCCCTTAGATGTTGCACTGATGTCTGTCATGATGTGTGTCAACATCCATTTGACCGTGCTACCCTGCTTAACATTCATCTTTACAGCCTCTCTTGGGCTGACACCGCCGCTTCAACATTTGGGCGTCTATGGGGCCGTCACACCCCACCGCTCCCCTCACGCGTACCAATCCTCGGCCTTCCGTTGGCCCCACGCAAGTCCCTTGCCGGTTTCCTCGCCGCCTCAATTACCGGTGCTGCGATCGTATTCTCCCTTTGGAGCTGGCTGGTACCGGCTGTCGGTGGCGCGGAGCCCGCCTGGGATTGGACACGTGGTGTATCCGGTCCGGGTGTTGACCACAGCCCCATAGGGCAGAGCGTGAAGGCTGTGTTGCGCGATGCAGGCATTTCCGGGTTTGCCTACCGGCGGTTGGATGGGTTTGGCTGTTATCAGCATAGTTTCTGGTCTTGTGACTGGCATTGCGGAAGCTCTGGGTGCGTCCTCCTTCCTTCATTCACCATTGTGATTTCGATCTGACTATTGGGAAATCGTACAGATCTAGGTAACCTCGATGATAACTTAACGTTACCGATCCTCTCCGGTGGTTGCATCTGGGGTCTCCTCAAACTCTTTAGTTGGTTTAGCTCGTGAATTATATTTATGTCGTTTGGCTTGAAGCCCTTTTTTTTCCGCCTCGTCATTTACCTTGCCGATCTAATGAGGTTAGACCTACGTTAAACTCACCTTTTACACATGAAGTCAGGTTCAATTTTCAATTTTCTCCCACATCATTACAGCACCTTTTTTCGGTTCATTTCTCTTTTTCTCTGTTCTGCCGTACGTCCTCTCTCTGGAACTGGACCACTGGAATGATCTCATGTGTACGTATCAGGCTCCGGTTAGTCTTCATTGGTGCCTCCGCTTCTTTTTTGCGTGTTGTGTATGTAGAACTCTAATAATTTCATCAAATGCTTCTTCACCAGGAGACCAAGGTGTCGCCGCCTAGAGTCTTGCGTGACAACTGACTCTTTTATTACTACGATGACATATGAAGGCATCAGTATGTACAGTAACACTGAGTCAAGAAAGATACAAAGCATTGCAGAGGAAACCACCATAGACGTAGATAGAGAGCACAGAGCATGTCTGTTCATGCCTTGGCACTGCTGCCAAGTAGACCCCCACCAGCCGCGGAGGAGGCTGGTGTGACTGTGATCCCACCAGTGACGGTGGAGGTGGAGGCAGCGGGACTCCTGCTATCGCCGTTGCCACTATTACTATTATTACTGACGATTGCTCTACGCCAGCCACCCGCCGAGGATGAATGCGAGCTCCAAAATGAGTCATATGTGAGCATTGTGGTGCTTTGCGCGCCAGTGCCCACAGTCGATATGACAGGACCTGGTGCGGTAGGAATGTCAAACGTCTTTGATGGGCGAAATGACGAGAGAGAAGCGGGCGAGTGCGGATGCGTGGATGCGGATGGTGGGGGCTTTTGCAGGGGTGCTGGGGTAGCAGCAGGAGCCGGTGAATGTATTCGCTTAGATGCGGGTGGAGGTGCGGGCGAACGGGCAGGTGCGGATGCAGGTGGGGACACGAGTGGTGGGGTAGAAGCATATGTAGGTGCGGGCGCGGGTACAGGTGTAGGAGTAGGCGAAGAAGAGGGATGCGTCTGGACGAGTGATGGAAAAGTAGGCTGGGGGTTCGGAGGGAAGGTCTCGAGAGAAGCTGACATGTCAGATGGCTGCAGTGCCGTCGGATACAGGGATGACGTAAACTGAGACATGGGAAGAGAAGGGGCAGGAGGTACGGGCACAGACGAGGGAGGTGGCGGAGCAAAAGGTGAAGGCTGGTAGGCGAGCGTCTGAGAAGTGAATGGTGAGGGTGGCACGGTAGAGACGAATGAGGATGGCGCTGTGATGGAGGAGCCGGAACTGGAGTACGAGGGGGCCGTCACGAAGGGAGAAAGGGATGCGAAGTCCATTGTTGCCTCCCGCGATAGCTGCTGCGTAGTGGTGAAGTTTTGTGTGAATGCAGAGAGAACGGATGAGGAAAGTGTCACTAATCTCGCAGATTCGGATGCCTGTGCCTGTGCAGATGTCCCACTAGGTGTTGATGCGCTCTTTGTCGTGCGTGATGAAGGGCTCTTCATAGGCGTAGATGATGGCGAGGGTAAAGTATCGTGAGGAGACGCAGCGACAGTAGGCGATGAAGAGGCGACAACAGCACCCGGAGACCAAGCAACGGATGCGGGGTGTGCAGCCTGACTCGATTCAGAAATTGCTTTTCCATCTTTCGTGTGACCCGGTGTGGCTTTCGAGGATGAGTCGTTAGCGGTCGATGTCGATGCAGCGGGACCTAGAGCAGTCGTAGGAGCAGAGGATGACGGCTTTAATGCCTTGGATTTTCCCTTGAGCGTAGAATGATGAAAATACAAGTTCTCGACTTCATTAAGGGATTGCCGTTGCTAGGCATGTTGGACGATGGATGAGCATGACTTTGATCTTTGATGCAACTCAATGCTGGCAAAAACGCACCCATCCATGTTCTACCTTAAGCCGTGCATACTGTAGCCGTATCTGAAGTTGCTTTGAGAGCTATGAGGAGCAAGGCAGATGATGAAAGAAGCACGATATCAAACAAAGGGATTTTATCAGAGGAAACGCATATGATTGGCTGGAGTAATGTACTTACGGTCACGACCTTGGACTTTTCCAAAGTTAGCCTCTGTCGCTTTGTTTCATAATCGGAAGCAATTGAGGGCGTGGTAACCATTATCGTGGCCCGTCGTTGGATTGGGGGGCAAGAAGGGAGGGGAAAGAGGCAAGGGGAGGCAGACCGCAGACGTCCTTTGTGACGCGCGTGAACTTTTTGACGTGTTCACATCACGTGATGTCATCCTTCGGACCAGATGGCCCACGCCAATCATCTGGTTCACTCTCTAATCACACAATCCAATCCTCCAAGAAAGCAATGATATTTTCAGAGGAAATGAAAATGAAAAGAGGCTGACAAGAAAAATGTTATGTATAAGCACGTATGTTGAATGATCAACCCCCGAGGCCAAAAGTGATTTGCCACGAGAACACAAGACTCACAAGCATTACAAAAGACGAGAAACAACCAACGGACATGATCGCACATACCACGACACATCCAAACAAGAAACCTTTGCTCAACTTCCACAAGTGGACTCTCAACCGATGAGGAATGAGTACGCCGGCGTAGTTCCTCACTGATCTCCCACTTCCTCACCAGCAGCTGCCTTCTCATCGTCCTCCAGCCAGCTATCCTCGACCGTCGCCCTCACACGCCGCACATACTCTTTCATGTTCTCACGATAGAGCTGTGCTGCCTCCGCGTTAGCGGGGCTGTTTGGGTTCGGATCGTGAAGCAGGCTTTGAATGGAGGTGAGGATCGCCGCCACATCATAGGTCGGTGACCATCGATTCTGGAGGATGTCAAGGCAAAGCTCCCCGTTTGCGTATACGTTCGGATGGAACATTCGCGAGAGGAATTTCACTGTAGGGGGCTTGTTTGGGTAAGATTCATCAAAAGTCAACAGGAGTTTGAAAGTGCCGTCTTCGAACGGTGTATCCGCTACACAGAACCATAACATAAGATGAGCGAGCCGATGCGATGTATCGGGAGAACATACCAGGGCCAAAAATGACGGCATTCCATAACATGATGTTATCAGGACATGGGCTGCCGGAGATGCCTCCTGGCGGGTCGCTCGAAAGTCGCTTGAAGTCACGAATCAGGCGTCTCCTGCAATTGGTTGACTATAATCAAACGAGGCGTGAGCAGAAAATCCATGGATGGGACAGGTAGAATCTGACCATGACTGTGGTTACGGGTGAAAGTTGGTCTCTGGGCACACCCAGCAGCGGCTTTTCTGCCTTGTCCTCCATCGGAGATTGGTCAGCCAAGTGTCACGTGGTCATTTAGTTTCAGACACATTTCATGCTTCACTTGAGTCAGCGGCCATGTGTCTCTCCCGAAAATTAGTCTAGTTTCATCTCCGGAGATGAACGCTTTAATGCAAAGTTGAAAAGCTATTAGGTACCCGTACCCAATTTCTTAAATGAAAGAGGTCGTCCGAGCACCGATCTTATCTAATCAGATGCTCCCACGATCCTGTGCCGAGTGGCGATGAGCATCAATCATAACATTTTATACTCCGTCTCCATGCACCGTCGAGTCACGCATTTGGGCACCTCTCTTGGGAAACGGCTGGGTACCACTAAATCACTTATTCATCGTCCTCGGCGAACATTCTCCACGAATCGGGCGCATCACACGACTCATTATGACACGCTATCCATTCCAAGGAATGCAACCAAGAGTCAGATCAAGGTCAGCACCTCTATCGACTCAGTCGAACTCGCTTCGTGCCTCATGCACCCCCCTTAGTCCGCATATTACAAGGTACGCATCCCATGCTCTGCCCAATTCAAAACAAAACAAATAGTGCACCTTTTTATTTATTCTACTCCTTCTCCTCTTCAATTTGCAATGAGTCGGGAAATTCACTCCTTTTACTGTTTTATTTTTGCTTTGCAGTTGAGCAAGAAGTTCCACCCGGATGTGAACAACGAGCCTCAAGCCAGGGAAAAGTTCCTCACGTTCAGTGAGGCGTATGCAATCCTCGGAGACGACCGACAGCGGTGCGTCCGTCGTCCGTCCCCGAATTCTGCTCCCCGGAGTCCTCTTGGAGCATAAAAAAAACTCACGCATGAAAGGCAGACGGTCATACGACCGTTCTCTCGTCGCCTCAGGCGGGCAACAACAATCAGGTTATTATCAGCCGGCCCCCCCTACATACTCGCACTACGCGACAGCGAACGAGGCACGGCGGCGAAGCGCGAACTATGCATGGGAGCGCCGCCATCGGCCTCCCCCGGGCTCGAATCCACATGTACACCATCAATACCAACACCAACACCAACACCATCCTCGTTCGCAGGCATCGTCGTCGTCATATGCCTCGAGCGATCCTCACATTCGCCGGACGACAACTGGCGGCACACGCTACTACCGCCCGCCACGTACGCGCTGGGAAGAGGCGGAGTTGGACCGTGTCAATCGCGTCTCTGGGCTTGGGAGGGCAGTGCAGCTTGTCGGACTCTTCATCGCTGTTGCTGTCGTTGGCACTCTGGGGAAAAGTTGAGCGAAACGGATATGCCACACGTCAATTACAATGGGACACTAGAGTGGCATCTTCATACAGCCTTTTTCTTCTTCCTTGTACCCTATCCATTATTAATTTAGTTCGACCGCTGTCCCCACCGTATCCTGCTTTAGCTTCTCCCTCTCCCGTGCCATCCTACCCTTCCCGCGAGCAAGTGAAACCTCCGTCCAAGTCTTCCTTGCTTCCGCGAGTACGCCAAGTTTCTCATCATATATTTTCTCAAACCGTGTGATCTCCTGGGAAAACACTTCAGGCCGTTCAGACAAAACGCGTCGCACGCCTGCGAAAAACGTGTCGAGCACGGCAAGGTTGTGCAGCGCGAGGAGCGTATGGGCAGCCATTTCGTGCGTGTGGAGAAGATGGTGTACATATGCGCGCGTGTAGGGCACAGGCGTATGTAACGGGGGTGCCTCATCCAATCTGCTAAATTTCAGGGGTTCGTTTGGCCGCGAGGGGGCACACGCCATGCAGGTGCACGGGGGACGCTTATCGTCTTGTTCTGCGGAACAGCTCCGCAACGTGTCTGCGAAGGGCGAAAAGTCGTGGGAATACCGTTTGTCGTACAGGTTGTGTCCGATCTCGGCCGGCAGCACATCTTCCGCCGTCGTAGGAGCTGGGAAAACGAAATCTAGACTCACGCCAACATCGGCGGCACGTTGTGCCCAGTGTGCATCGAAGAGATCGATCCCAACGTCTCGGATGAGCGCAAGGATTTCATGTGGAGAGCCTGCAGAGTGTACGAAGCGTGGTTTGGTCGCGGGGAGTGGTTCGAGGGACGTGCGGATCAGAGAGACGACCTGCTTAATCACAGAAGGTGCAGGTGGCGTAGAGAAGAGATCGATCGTTGCCTCGAAACCACCGTTCTTTGTTGTCGCGTGGGAAGAGGGCGGGGAAAGAGACTTGTGCAAGGGTGCAAGATCAAATGTGTAGCCTGCCACGCCCTGATCGAGGTTGTTCAACGGCTTGATCGCTTCTGCTTCTTTATCGAAAAGAGGCTCCAACAAGGATCGGGAAAACGCCTGCCTCGCGGCTGGAGTGGTGCCACCAGCCATATGAACGAGCACGTTTGGAAGGGAAACGTGTTGGCCTGGGAGAGGACGAAGGATGTTTGCCAGCCACGATGCGGAGCGTTCGATACTCTTGGTCATCCGTTTCTGTGAGTGGGAACCGGATGTTAGAGGAGTATCGGAGAGGGCCACGAGGACATCGGGTTGCGCGGCCAAGACATAGTCCCTCCATTGGTCCGGTGTTACCTGGGGATAAAGATGAGCCCACGCGAGAGAAAGAGTCAGAGGGTGACAATTAAAGGAGTAGTAGAGGGGACCGACCTTTCGTATGCCGCGCAAACAGAGAGCGGAGACAAAGTCATTGCCATTCGGGGGCATGTCTCTATTATCGGCGGGGTCCCTCAGGGACATGGTAAGGATATATTTCTTTGGGGGGAATGCGAGGCACGCATGTGTCGGGTATGGGCCGGGATGAAGGGTCGGAAGCGGGGGCGAGAGTTCCAAGCTGGGCCCAACGTTGAGTGTGCGGGGTGAGATGACCGAGACCGGGGATGGAAGCGTGTGCAGTGTGCAGATAGATCGAGACAATTTACTCACTTACAAAGACTCAAAAGGTACGTGCACCCATCGGATGGCCTCTGATGCCTTGGTGTGATCACCAGAAAGGTGTGGGACGACACCTCGCGATGTGGAGGTTATCAGACCGGGCGTGTGGACCTCGAGTGAGACGTTCTCTGGCGACTGACGGGAAAGAGCTACAATGCCTAGCCTCGGAGAAAAGGCGGCAGGGGTGGTGGAGGACTGGATATGAAATCGGAGGATGGAGAGATGGGTCATCACTAACAAGAAGTCCGCCTCAGGAGGCAAAGTTTAGCCTCGTGCTTCGACGTGCTAACTGTAGTGTCTACACCTACTGTACAGTAGCTTACTTATGCACAACACTCCCCAATTTCCATTCGAATTTCTTTTTCCACCTGCTGACCGGGGCTCATTTTTCTCGAAGTTTTTTTTTTTTTTTAATCATTCGGCTCAGCTTTCAGCACTCTCTAATTTCCTATCTTTCTATGGCAATACCTGTCAACGAAAAACCAGATTGGATTTAGCGCCCGGCGCCAGGAACGGATCTGGAGAGGGAAGCCCATTTTTATTGGACGATCAGAAACAGTTTTGAACAAGGGGTACCATTAATTGGGAGTTTTCTGGAATCTGCGGCTCGACTATTGGCTGCCCCTGCTACTGTACTTCCGACTCCCATGCCGCAGTACCGTGATCTAGATCCTACAGAACGCCGTTCATACTTTCCTTCTCCGACCCAGGCCTCGAAGCTGACCCTCATCGCACATCTACTGTACTGCACTTTATCAATTGCGTTCTCAAAGTACAAAATGTCCGAGAAATCTCTCACGAATTCCTTATGAAGGGATATCGTTTTATTAAAGATACGGCTTTGTTTCGTAAAGGTGTCTTGATCGTTTATCTGTCAAAAGCAAAGTCCTTATCGTCGACTTGTTTTATCGTATCATTCCTCGTTGATATGTCCTTAAAGAGGAGCCTCAGGACTTGTTAACGGACTTGTTAACGAGCAGTGGGAACATGCGAGCACAAACAGACAAACACGCGAAAACGCCCGCCCAACGTGTAAAAAAAAAGGCTTATCTGATCCCGAGCAGAGCAGAGCAGCTCCGAAGGACTGAGCAACAAATTTGGTACTAGCCGGCCCCTACAAACGTGCTTTGCCCACTGTCTCGGACGCCGCTAGAGTCTTCGGAATCAGAATAAAGAAGGTCATGCGCTCCGAGTCGGCGACCGGTGCGTCCATCCGTCACGGTACGATCGTACCACCGGTCTATCCACCGCCACCGCCAGCCACGTGGGATTCGGAGGACGGCGGATAACGGACGAGGGACGAGAGAGGGGGAATAAAAAAAATTATGGTGTGCTTTGCACCCAAACCGAAGTAGGGGATGTACATCTATCAGTCATACGTCAGTGGATTCTTTTACACCCTTGTCCTAACCGTCCGCGGGGCAAGTAGAAGCGGATGGCGGCACCGCTACGCTTACGACCATAGCAAGAGATGCGGCGCTTCTCAGCATATCTCTTCATTTTACCACCGACCTCCCATCAGTTGCACGTGTGTTGTTCCATACTCCCGAGGTTTGTCCGATCAGTGACGTGGTAGCCCTCTCATTGCCGACGGTTACGGAACGATTACGATTTGCCAATGCCATACATTATCTTCTCTGGCCTACTGCGGCTAACTATCTGCCCATCAATGGTCGAACGTGGTTGAGTTGACCAAATGGTGTTGGTACTACAGGGCAGTGTCGTCATGTGGTACATTGAATACTGCAAACATATCCAGTATCAGCGTGTCATGTGTGCCAATTATGAGTCGCCCTGTGAGCTCGCCACACTGGCCACCTCCTCGTCCATGGATTCGGATTCGTCACCGTCAGGCCCGGGCCGGTTATCTTTGTCACTGTGTTGCACACTCGCCACAGTAAACCTTGATAGTGCACCGCCACCGCCACCGCCACTCCCGGCCCCGCCGCCAGACTCTCCGGCCTTCTTGGCCGCCCATGCATGGGCCATTTGGAGGAATTTGAAGGAGGTCGGGTTCGCCTCGCGCTCGTCATCTGCAAAAATGTAGTCGTAATCTGTCACACCGCCAAGTGAATTGAGTTTCGGTCTTCCTTCTAAGCGCGAGAAGGGGGAAATGCATACCTTCCACGAGCTGCCCAGTCTCCTCGTCGACATAACGCCGCTTGCCCTGCACTGGCATCATGCCTTCGACCTTGGCAATGTCGTCCGCCGTACCGCGCTGTTCCTCGAATGACTTCCATACCTGCAACAACGCGACGCGCTACAAGCAAAGAGAATTATCAGATACCATAAATATTTATCTTCCCTCCAGAAGGACGGATGAGTCCTACTTACTTCGTTCTTCAGACCCTTGTTCTTGAGGTCTTTGTAGCCCTTCTGGAACACCTGACGTGCTAGCTCCAGGTCGCCTTCGACCATCTTTGGTTCCTTCTCCTCGTCGCCCTCCTCCTCCTCCTCCTCACGCTCGTCCCGAGGCAATTGGATCGGTTGCGCCTCGAACATCGCATATGCAACCCAGACCTTCCAGTGCCCGCTTGCCGCGGCGAGCCGCTCGTACAGTGCACGTGCCCGGGCACGCTCACCCTCCTCAACCTCGAAATCGATGTACGCCTTCCAGAGGAGCTCGGGCATCGATAGAGGGGTTTGAGACGCGCCGAGCTCAAAAATGCCACGTGCGCGGTTGTAGTCCGCGAGCTGTGTCTCAAGTTCCGCGTACTTGATCCAAGCTGCAGAGTTTGTTGGGTCGAACTGCGGAAGATAGGCATGGGCGTCAGCAGACCTGGAATACAAGGAGGAAACAACAAAATGGTAGCATACCTCGATGTACTTCTCATAGAGAGTTCGAACACGATCGAATTCTCGGAGCTGGAAAGGAAAGCAGGGGGTCAGCGGAGAGAAATGAAATAGGAAACAAGGGCACCATACATCGAATTCTAGCTGGATGTACCCCTTGAATAAAGCTTCCTTGGGGCACATTCCGATGGCCGTGCCAAGAACTTTTCGTGCGGCGGGCAAGTCGAGTCGCCTGACTTCAAATCGCGCATACATTAACCATAATTTCGCAAATGTAAATTGTTTATGTGGCACGAGTCGCAAAGCTGTCTGGTATATTTCACTCGTCCGAGGGTAATCCTGGGTGTGAAATCAGTTACAGCCATGTTCGAGGGGGGGGCGGGGGGCGGAAACGCACCTTGGTCTCGATTTCCTCGAATAATGCATAATCGAGCCATAAGAAGATGTACCGCCGCCAGTGGCGCTTCTCGCTTCCTGGCGGCACCTGTGCAACCGCTCGCTCGTAAACTTCACGTACGCGAGCTACTGCTTGTTCTTCCTCGTCCACGGTGGCACCTTCTTCTCGTAATTGTCTATATGCACCCTCTTCGAGACGAGCGTAATCGAACCAGACATCGTAATTCCGGCCGTCATGAGAGAGTTCTTCTTCGTACTGGATGCGGCGCTTGCCAAGCACAGTGGACTCTAGAGCTGTTCGTGTGCCATGTTGTTTTTCAAATTTCGTGTATGCAGCATACAGGTTAACCGATTTTGAACGTGGGAGGCGCTCCAATGCAAACTATGAAAACGCGCTTAGAGGACAGACAGGGTGATAGGGTAGTGGAAATGAAACCATACCTTGTATATCACCCTTGCACGCTCATACTCTTTTAGGCGAGTCTCCATCTTGGCAAAAGCACCAAAGACTGCCTGGGCTTTGTCGACCTGCTCTTCCTCATCGCCGAAGAACTCCAGCGCGGTCTGAAACACATCGCGAGCCTTGTCAACCTTGGCACGTTCCTCCTCGAATTTGCCCCATTTGACCCACACACGAGGTTCTGGGCGGACAGCAACCCATCGCTCGTAAATGGAACTGGCACGATCCAGCTCATTGTATCGAGTCTCAAGCTTGATATAGGCCTGCCATGCCTTATCATCAGGCTCCCAGGCCATCCATCTTTCAAAAATCTGCCTGGCGCCAGCGATATTTTGAAGAAGTTCTTCTAGGTAGACGTATTTGTACCAGAGCTGGTCCACGCGGGGGAGAAGGGTAACGGCACGATCGAAAAGGTTTCGCGCATGTTGAACATTGCGAGATTTGAGCTCGGTTTCTGTGTAAGTGAGCCAGAGGGGCCCACTCTGAGGGTCGACGTCGAGGGCACGTTCAAAGACGGATCGAGCACGCGCAAACTCATTCTGTGAGGCCTCCCAGCTTGCGTACTGTATCCACTCTTTTCTACGATGGGTAAGTGTGTAGCGGAAGGGGAGAAAGGGAAAAGGAGAACTCACATGCTGCCTCGAGTGCGACGGATACGCTCTTCGAACTCTTTACGTTTACGACCACGATATTCATGAAGTTCTTCAAAGTCTTCGACACGTTGCCTGGGTGCACGGAACTGAGATTCTTGTCGTTCTTGAGCCTAGAGATAAGAGTAAGGGGGAGAAGTAGTGGTAGGCGTTGTGCTCGCACTTCTCTAAGTAGTTGTTCTGCAGTGATCTGAAGGAAAGGGAAAGGATGAGGACAAGACGGGGAAGAGCAGGAATGAGAAACGGACTTGGATGGCAGCGGGTGCCCTATTTTTGACGCTGTGGAGCAGATTAAGGGACGATCGATTGGGGGAATAGGAGAGGAGAACTCACCGAGGTACACGACCTTCTTGCATCTTGTCTTTCAGTGTTTTCTCTAGAAAACACGATCCCTTCACCTCGGCCGGCCACCTCCGTCCCTACCGGTGCGCCCGTCCACCCTGAGAACTAATTTCTATACACGGATGAGGGACTAATGCTATTGTGCCCTGTTTGGCCGACTCAGGTATTTAGGCCAACGTGCGCTCCAACCCGCCAGACTACTGCCCTTTGCTGATGTGTTTTATCTATAACACCAACAGCCTTAGCAAGTCCGTCTTCCAGTCCCAATAACACTTGCTCTCTGAGCGTTAGTGGACAAGTCGACCTTGACTTTTGTCCCAGGCGATCTACTTCTATCTAATCCTCTCAATTTTACACACAATGGTACCCCATTCCTCTCCACTCCCAGCCAAGCCTTTTCTCTGACCCTCTCCTCCCCTCCCCAACTTGCCCTTCTGTCGTTTAGGTTCTCATCAGCGACAAAAAATATGCCTGGTGTGTCCTTTTGTCCCCCTTTCCTTATCATTCTCTGTTCGTTCACACTCCATACTACAGCGAAGCTTGTATAAAAGGTCATCGTTCCTCGGCCTGCAAACACACAGATCGCCCTCTTTTCGAGATAAAGAAGAAGGGTCGCCCTATTACTCAATGCGAGCACTGTCGTGAACTCCGAAAGACGAAACAGGTACACGTCAAGTGCATGTGCGAAGCCAAAGATCACCCGCCAGACAAGGAATTTGCCCCTGCCCGCAAGAAAGGTGAGCCTGTCTATACATTCAATTCTCTACGGAAGATTTAATCCTCAAGGGACTACCCCATATTCCAGGCAATTTAGCGAGGGTTTTAGCGAGCGCCGCGTTCCCCGATGGATTGCCTCAACTCATCGGGGCGTCGGTTGCCACGCATTCGACCGACTTATCTTTATCTTCTCAAGTAGATTTTGCAAGTGAGTATCCCTCCGGTCGTCCTTCTCTTTTTATTGCGGGACTTATCCTTTGTCCACCAGCCCACGTTTGCCGTTGTAAGGATGGTGTAGATTGCCACTGCTCCAACCCCAAGAAGCCCGGGCGCTCCAAAGCCAAGGACCCAGGGGTCCCTCCACCTATTTCGCTGACGGGCGCTACGACTGCGCCTCTCCTGGGACTACGTCCAGTCCTTCCTCGCCCTCCCGTGCAACCACTCTCGAATGAACACGTCGCATCACAACCCCATCCTCACAATCACCGCTTCTCCCACGGATCCACGTTTTTCAGCCCTTACGGTCGCGCTTACGAGGAGCATCACTATTCCCCCGAGGAAGGACACGCGGACAGCCTTTCCGAGAATGGCCCGGTGATGCATCGGTCAACAGATCTAATGGCGTGGTCTAGTGATAGTTCAGGGCATTCATTTTCCAATAGGACATTCCCGCCCTCATCTTTCCCAGACTTACAGGACGAGCTCGATTCACCGGAATTCCCAGCCGGGTACCGGGGCTTCTGTTCCTGTGGAGAAACGTGTGCCTGTCCGACTTGCTTACAGCACAGAGGCCCAATTGCATGGTCCAGTCGGGAAGCGTGTTCAAATCCGGGTTCGTGTAATGGATGCCAGGGTCCTTCCGAAGTTTCTCCTCATCCTGCTCCGACGCCGCCGACCACTCCTGAAGATGGTCGCATACCTCAGCAGTTCGAGCCATTAGAAGAGTGGATCAAAAATATTCCGATGATCCCCCCATCCTTCGACGATGCATCCAAACAGGATATGACTGATTATTCCATATTTGACCTTCCTCGGATCGTCGAGCCCATGCCGATAACGCTGGACAGTCTACCCGATGTGTTCCACGAGTCTTCTTCTCAGTGCATCTGTACTGGCGACCAGCGAGTGCGTATCGGAGATTATTGTATGCGGTGTCAACGCTGTTGCGACGATCATGAACCAGGAGGTGATCAATGCGATCTACTAGCGACCTCCTTTTCCGGCGACCGTGCACGCTTCATTCCCTCCGATATTTCCATGCTTGACGTTCCTCCCCCTCGCAGTAGAGCGTCCTCCACTTCGTCTGTCGCGAGTGACCTTTCTAGCCTCTACCCGCACTCGATAGAGGACACGAATGTGGCTCCCGCGGGTTCACTCCTTCCCCCTTCTTTATCTCGTCGCCGCTTGACCCCGGAAATCACCGCGCCTCTCGTGGGTGATGGTATTGGGACTGCGTACGAGTTGCCTTACCGTTCGTCCGCCTCGGACCTCGCGCGTGCATCGTCGGACTCGTATGACGCTTCCTATACCGGGTCTATACCTGTTTTATTTTGATCATATCTTTCACCATTCTTGTTCGGTGTGCAAACCAGGCTTACTGGGAACAACAACACGTTGTGCGCACTTGGTTGTTGTATGATTACTCGTAGTTACAACATATTACATGCATTTCTGCTCCATGGCGTGCTCCACCTCGGCGATTGCGCTGTTGAGCTGAGCTACTGCCGCGCCAAAATTTGCACACACCAAAAGCCAGGACCCTGGCTAGTCTATATATACTATATACCAAAACACGGCTAAACGGCATTTCTACACTACACCGACCCATAGCGCGCCATGAATTTGCGATGGAAACGCTCCAACGCACCTACGTACTCTTCCACGCCCGGACAAAGGCAAGTCAACCGATAGTGATACTGGCCTTCCTTCTGACCGAAACCGCTTCCAGGAATGACGCAGATCCCGGTGTCATCCAGCAGTTCGAGTGAATAAAGCGTATCGGGTGTCTTTCCCGCCTTGTGTGCTGCCTCGATCGCAGCTGGGGGAAGGCGAATGCGTGGGAATAGATAGAGCGCACCGGGCGAATCGACGCAGGACACACCAGGGAGCGAGTTGAGGCGCTCTGACATCGTTTTGGTGCGCTGCGCCAGGGCAGCGTGCGTCGCGTCCGTCTCGGCTTTCCAGAGCGGGTAACTTGCATCTCCCGGGCGCGGTGGGCGCACCATACAATCAACGCCGATTTGCCCGCCGAGCGGTGGACAGAGCGAGACTGAGGCCATCTTGTACAGCAACGCGATTATCTCTTCGTCGACGTTGACGCACTCAAAGTATCCGCCGCGTCTGCCGCATTCGCCTGTGACGCCCTTTGAGATGGAGTGGAAGGAGATGAGGGGGATGGGCGAGTCGAGCGCGCGGACGAGCTTTTTGAACGAGGTGAAAGGGTGCGATGCTCGTTGGTGGAGATTCGATTGGTAGACTTCGTCTGCGAGGAGTACGAGATTGTGTTGTTCGCAGAGTCGCACTACTTTTTGCATCGTTGCTTCGTCGAGCACTGCGCCCGTTGGATTACCCGGGTTGATGATCACGAGCGCTTTGGGCTCTATGCCCTCCTCCACGACCGCTTTTTGGATCGCAGCCTCGATATCAGGCGCGGATGTGGCCCAGTCGGCTTCCTCGTCTAGCTGATAGGGAATCCCTACGCCAGAGTGCGCAGCTAGGGTTGCCGTGTACAGCGGGTACTGTGGTATGGGGATGAGGATGCCGGACTTGGGGTTCGCGATTAGCATCGTGAGCAGCAACGTCACGCCCGCGGATGCGCCAGCGGTCAAGAAAATGTGGTTCGGATTCGACGGATAGCCATCTCGTTCTAAGAGGGGAAAAAAAGAGGTAGGGTTGTATGAGTGTTCCAGTCTAAGCTTGATTCTGGGGGAGGGGGGGGAGGGGGAGAGAACCGCGGGGCCTCGGGATTGGATGTGGGGAGGGATTACAGCAGCGAGCGATGAGGATCAACGTACCTTGAATGAAGTTCGCGACGTTCTTCCGGATGAGAGGGATACCTTGACTATGCGAGTAAGCCCCGATAGAGCCAATCTCGCTCTGGAGCTCTTTGGCACGAGCGATGACATCTTCTGGGAACGCATCTCTTGCCAGCTCAGCGAGAGCTGGCCATTCCATCAACGCCGCTACCTATTCCATTCCATTCCATTCCAAAGGATCCCCGAAAGCGAAAAAAAAAAAATGAAAAAATGAAAAAGGAGAAAGTCAGATCATCAGTCCGAATATCGGTGCGGTGTGTAAGAAGAGATAGAGGAAGGGAAGGGTCAGCGCAACGTCAACAACAAGCGCCAAGGAATGCGCCGTGGGTTCGTATCCCTTACCTGGCGATTGAAGGTGATTGGAGGTTGATCAAGCCCGGTTTGCTGCGGGTTCCCGATGTTCGTTGAGATGACCTTGTTGAAGGGCAGGCCATGGGTAGCATTCGTCTTGAGTTGTACGCGGTATTCCTCGGCTTTAATGGCCAGCTCACCACGCACAGCATACTGGACGTTGAGGATCGCGGGATTTAAGTCATCGACTGTGAGTCCGCGCATATTGTTTCTGGGACTACTGCTGCTGAAAGGGTGGAAGAAAAGAACCCTGGGAAGACCATGAGGCACTGAGAGCCTGCTTATCTGAAACATGGCACAGTAAAGTGGTGTGAGGCCTTATCGCGTACGAGAGCGGACAAGCTTGGATAAGCGAGGTACACCCGTGTTGGTGATACTGCAGTCAAACGATAGCCGATGACGGTTCATGTTAACGTCCGTGGGTGCAAAGCTATCACTAGTGCGCAGTTGCGTGCCCCATCACCTTTCACCGTCACCCAGCGACCCAACCGCGGCTCCTGACCAACCCCTGCAACTAAGAGAACTGGTCCCAACTTTTTCATCGATGTGCCGTTTGAAATACGAGGCGCATCCTCCCCAGCCCGCCGCCATACCCATGAGACATCTGTCAATGAACCTTTCAGTGGCGATACGACCTGCAGCGAATTGATGACTCCTGGAACAGGGATGCTCCCCATGGGAGAGAAAATTTTCATCTTCGGATCGACTTTCCATAGACGAATATGACCGTCCCACGACCCTAGATGCAATGAATTAAGGTTTGGGCTCAACTATCACCCAACGTACACTTACCGGAGGCAAAGAGGTCTGAGTAACGCAACGTTCCCAGACTAGTTATCCAACGTGGTGAACGAATGAGACCTTCTGTTTCCGAAACCGTCTCTGTAAACCCATGGGCAACGGCTTGCGTAAATATGGGTTTCTTCCTCTGCGTGGTCCACAAGCATATTGATCTGATATAACCAGGTCATCAATTTCGTGTCCGATAATTTGCCGTGATGAACGCACCCGCTGTCGCCCCCACTAAGGAAGGTCGACTCATCGATCATAGCAACGCAGTCCAAACTCCCTTCAACGCATCTCTTCTCCGGGACCTCTCTCTTCCCGTCGTTTTGATCATCGTCATCGACACCCGCCAGTCCGCCGCCCTCCAGCAGCTCTCTTACCGCGCTGCGACCGCCCCCACGAAAAACGAGCTGCGTTTCGTCTACGATCTTCCAAAAGCGCACGGTTTTGTCCCTTCCTCCGACGCTGACCGCAGTTTCTGCGCGCAACGCATCGAGACCGAGGATACAATCTTGATGTCCAAATAACGTCTGCACATGTCCCATTACAGATAGGTCATATAGGTTTATCGTGCGGTCGTAGGATGCTGTGTATAATTGCTGGGTTCCTTTCCGAAACGCTATGGCCTGATCAATAAGAGCATGCAAGGCGTGAAAATACCGCAACTTTAAACGAATTAGTGGTGCACGCACAGATATCATATCCCTATGACCGCCGAAACCTCTGACCCATTCACCTTTCCGGGCATCCCACACGCATATCCTGCGATCTTTTCCAGCACTGGCGAGGTACTTCCCATCATCACTAAGAGCGAGAGTAAGCACCTCGTCATAGTGCCCGGGTGTTTCAGCGATTGTTGCCTTCTCCTTGCCCTTGCCGCTTCCGGGGCGTAGCTTGGGGAAGGTAGCAAGCCTGGCGCCGCTGTGCAAGTCCCATTTGATGATAGATCCCTCCTTTCCGGAGGTGAAAAGGAAGCGCGCGTCATTGGAGGCCACGGCAGAGGTGACAGAAAATCGATGGCCGCGTGTCCGGAGTGTAGGTGGCGGTTGTGAAATGTCAAACTACACGGAGTGAGGAAGATGCACGCCCATAGTTATAGACTATTGAGCGTACTCACAGAGTCTGCCACGAATAAGTGTAACTTGCCCGCGTGATCAAGTACATCCTGTTTGAGACGAGAAGATATCAACTCCTTGTCGATTTCGGCCGCGTCGGCCTCCCCATCCGCTAATCGCACAGAAAGATAGAGTGAGAACATCAGGGGCTGTAAAAAAAAAATTATGGGAAGGACGCACCGAGGTCCTCCCTAACGGATTGGAGATAGAGCTTCGCCAAACGCAGCCTCTTTTCTGCAGGTGTCTCACCCGCGTCCTCATCACCGCTCTCATTAGGGTCTACCTCATCCGCCCTGAGGTCCATATCCTCCAAGGCAACAGATTCACTTCCATCTGAGTGCAGGTCTTCGTCGGCAGTGCGGGCCTTTCCTTTCCCGTTCGCGGATATCTGACGACCATTGCTTGTCTTCAGGACTTTTTTACTAGATGATGGGCCGTATCTTTGGATGCTACACGTTTCCGCTTTCGCGATTTTGTGGCGAAGAACGAGTCTGGCATGGCGTCGTTCCGAGCAAAGCAGTAATGCTTGTTGAGTGCGTTACGTTCAGAAATTATCGCCGGAAACTGCCGACACGCTTCGGGCCATTTCAAATTTCAGCGCACACACTCCAATGACAGTCACTACTGTAGTACGTGTCATGGCCTCAGCTGCCTCACGCAATTGTTTCGTCGTGATGAGCTCCGCCGTGCGTATGTCCAGACCACATGGCCCAGTTGCGCTTGTGCACGTCCAGAACAACTGAAGCAGTGGCATGCATCCGTACTGCACTGAGCTGCGGTGACCATCTACCGAGTTTGTTAACCCTTCTACCACAGAACCCTCATTGGTCTCACCATTTCAATTCCGTCAGTTTCCGCTTCATCATGCCCTTCACGAATTTCACGACTCTGGCACGCAATCGCCACAGCTTTACCAATCTTCAACATTACAGATCTCGAAATTACAATGCTCAGGCAGAATGAAGCTGTCATAAACACAGGTTAGGCGGCCGAGGCTGAGCGATCTAGACCAGCGACTGGGCGCCTGGCGGAGCGCCTCACCGGATTACCTCCGGTTACATGAGGACCACACGAGGTCTCTCTTCAACCACATCCAACACTTGCTCCTCGACGTGGTTCTTTTAATTATCATCTACCTCTCACCTAAGATCTGGGCAAAGTATCGTGACAATGAGTGACAAGTCTCTGGCAAAACATCGGAGGTACATTTCCTCCCGTTATGCTTGCCAGCTTGTGATTAATGGGCAATAGTCCGCATATCGTATCGATCCATGTCATCGATGATGATTCACTACTCAACATATTTTACCTCTATCGGACCTTTTTTTTAGGCAAAGGAAGGAATAATCGTGAGCTTCTCCACGGGGTAGGGGAACTATGGGTTCAGGGACACTGGTGGTATAGACTCGCACATGTTTGCCAGAGATGGCGAGACCTTGTACTTGGGTCGGCATCCTACCTGCGTCTTTCACTCGTCTGTACAAATGGCACGCCCGTTGAAAACATGCTCGCCCATTCACCTCCCCTTCCGCTCACTGTTGATTACAGCAGGGAGAATGGCATCGATGCAGAAGATGAAGAGAGGATATTGCTTGCTCTCGAGCAGCGTCATCGCGTCCGCCACATCCGCCTTGCCTTCCCCGTTCAGAATCTGCGGAAGCTTGTCATCGCAATCGATGAGGAATTCCCGGTTCTGGAATACCTGATTTTGTACACTCCACTGGGTGACAACACGGCCTCGATGCTCCTGAATACACTTCAAGCACCAAATCTACACACCCTCGTGCTGACCGGCTTCGCTTGTCCAATACGATCTCAATTACACACCGACGACCGCGGGCCTTGTCACACTCTGTCTTGTGATAAGACACCCATCCGCCTACTTTAAACCAAATATACTGCTCCAATGGATTTCATTTATGCCCAGCTAGAGAATCTCGAGATCTCATTTGCATTCCCTGTTCCCAACCGTGATGTAGCGAGGCAACTCACATTTACGCCAATCACTACACACATTACACTTCCTAACCTTCGCTTGTTCGTGTTCCGAGGTGTTAGCACTTACCTGGAAGCGGTTGTTTGTGGATCACGGCCCTCGCCTCAAAAACCTGCAAATGCGTTCGTCAAGCAAATCACGTTTCAGTTCCACGTCTCTCACAGTTTATAAACACAAAAGAAATCTCAGGTTCGACAAAGCCGTGATCAAGTTCTATACAAGCATGTTTCTGTGTTGATGTATTTCCGTGAGGCCGACACGGATGCCTTCGGCGTAGCGTTTGATTCCTGGCACCTCGACTGGCAGGTATCTTCCGTGGCACAAATTTCCGATGCGCTTAGCCAGTGTCTCTGCGACGGAGCACCTCATCTTGAACACGGGATCCATGGTCAGTCATCTGAAGAGCACATGAGGTTGACCGGATCGAGTGGCGCAAACTACTCGGATCGTTTAGCAACGTGAAGACCTTCGCGTCGAGGTGGGCTCGTCGAGCAACTCTCTAGTTGTCTACAATTGGAAGACGGAGAGCTTCCTCTGGAGCTGTTACCTGAATTGCAGGAGCTCATGTATTCGGCAAGTCGCGATGCCCGTGATGCATTTACCTCATTCATCGACGCCCGCGAGAACGCAGGCCGCCCTGTAACCCTGGTCCGTCATAGCACACACCAACGAAACCTCGGCGTGCGCGCTTCAACCCGACCCAGTGTGGGAGGTGCGCTCCTTTTCCTCACCAGCGTCGTCGACTCTCCTCACCAGGGCCTTCGACTCCCCCGCCCTCCCAAACGTGGCATTCCCGTTCCCAGTGCATCCTCCGCATCCTCGGGTGTACACACCATCGCCACCACCCCAGCCACGCCCTTCCGCACACGCATCCCACCGGCTCTATGACCCCGGGCGTGTACATTCATCCCGCCCTCGCTGCGCCGAGCTTGCTGTACGATATGCGGTCTCACCCTCACATTCCAACCCACGCCTCTCCCGGCCGTCTTCACTACGCCCGCCTCTTA
>JAGKRU010000007.1:1006046-1065206 GCA_022884055.1 Russula griseocarnosa | reverse complement strand
TGCAGGCAATTGAGCGTAGAAACTCCACAGAGAACGTCCTCCCGTTCTGAGTCAATTCCCGGGTCTGATCATGGCGCTCAGATGGAATCGATAATGTACAGACATCGACGACATACCAGATTCTGCGACATCAGAGAACAAATTATGTAGAGAAGAGAGAAAGTTGACATCGCGATCTATATATACTCAGTAGTGAGAATTCACGATGTTCCACGAAAGCAAGAGAAGGTTCTCGAAATCGAGAGTTGAGTCACCTTGATTGCGATGTGTAAGTGTGACAAACAGTTTCGGGAAGACTCAGGAATAGCAAAGAAGAAGGAGTATGAGTCACACTCCAGCGCTCCAGCGTCGAGTCACACGCAACTGATTAACCAATCCAAATGCTCGCATAGACTCCGTCATTGTCTTCGACGTACGTCGTTTAAAGTATAGAAGATATGACCTGTGGGAGAGCATCGCTCCCACGGTGCCCTCATTCCATCAGAGATGCCGACGAGCGGCACAGACGAATGTATGCTACAAAAATTCTTTTAACTTACATTGCTACGCGTACAAAAAAGTGCTGCTACAGTAGTACAGGTAGCCTATTGTTCGTGTGAGGAGTGTGTCCACATTCGGGTTGGTGTGCGCACAACGTCCGGCGGGGCGCTTGAAAGCGCCGCAATGGTTCGGCCAACTGACATATTATTGGGTGCCTAGACCGGCATAAAAGGCTGGGCTGGAAGCAACAACCCACCCCCCAAATTGTGTTTTGCCACCTTACAGTACACCACCACTGGCACTCCCATCCAGCTCACGCCATACCAGTGGCCAACTCCCGAGTGGGGAAGTGGTAGGCACCTACATGACGCTTGGAAGGATGGCGGTCGTGGCAGCGGTAGCCACCTGATGATAACTTTCGCAGGCTCGAAACTGCTGCAAGACTGGATCTTTGCTGCCACTGGACACCTGTACGCCCCTTTTATCTGTTGCAACGCAGCGAGATCTATGTAGGCAAGATACTGTACCATTTCGATCAATTCGGCAGTCACGCGTCACAGCACCTGTGCCGTGTCGAAATTTGGGCCATGTCACGGGTCACAGGGGGTGTGTGTCGAACCCATTCATCAGTCCCGAAAAGCTCAAAAAAAGGTTATGGTATTGAGAAAATGCCCTACGTCGCTCTTTCAGAGGCCCTTATAGCATGTTAATTGTGCTCTATGTTGTCCAACTTCATCTTTCAATGACGTCAGAATGCATCTGAAGAGTACAAGGGATTTTTGCGGATCTTCCTCTTTCCCTGGCCCACGCTCGAAAGCAGTTGGATCCAACTCTTGCAGCTTGCCTGTCCCGTCGTCTACCATGAACCCAATATGGTCATTGTCAAAACCTATCTGCTAGAGTGTTGTGACACGAGATTGCCATTCGGCTGTCTCACAACACTTTGCCGCACACTAGTTTGACGGCATGAGCCACAACTGTGTCAATTGGCAGGTCGTCTGTCATCGCCCTCTCATTTTTGTCAATGTCTCGTCATCCTCTGTATTTCGGTGGTTCCTCTGGGATGCGATTGGCCATCAACTCGTCGTAAAACTCTGGATCAAGTGCCTTAATGTTCGGAGGCGTTCGCGTGCAGAAAACCCGGGTCAAGCATTTGTATGAAAGGTTCCATTCTTTTGTTTGACACTTTCAAATGCCTATCATGTAGATAAATCAGCTGGCGGGAAAATACATGGTGAGTGATTACCTTCTTTCACAGTTTTCTCATTGTTTAATGTCTGGTATGCATCCCATAGCCACTTGAACGCTTCGATCACGCCACACCCTCAATGCGTTTATCAACCTCGATCTTCATACTTTCTTCCGACCTGTCTCAATATGTCGGAGACGACATCCGCATGATACGACCGTTTAGAGAGTGCTTGAAGATTCGGTGCTATACCAACATCGCTATGCCTGAAATACTCCAGATGATCCAGCAGGTACGTGTGTTTAGGTAACGTGTCCGAATGGTTTGTCTTCATCCAGTCACGAAAATCTTTGGATCGATGAACCGACCAGACGTCAATTGCCAAATACATTTTTGTGACGGTGGAAGGCCTAGTGTCTTCTTCTGTTCGGTGAAATATGGTATCAAAATGTCGTTGACAAAGGATCGCATAGTTCTCGCATTTGACCAGTAGTTCCAGTTCCTGAGAATTCGAAGCAAGAGCCAGCCTCTCTGCTTTATCGTACGAGGTTTGCTGATTTGTTTGGGCAGCTCCGGGTGCTTTGCCCATGTAGACTGCTTGGAATGGGAGTAGGACACCGCTGTTTTGAAACGAAGTCATCACTGTGAAGGCACGTTTTTCCTCTTCGCCTACAACAGAGACCTGCTTGGTACCTATGTCGGCATATGTCATCCCGGATCCCTGTGAGTACGTCACCTGGTTTGGTCTGAATTGACATATAGTTCCGGAGCGTACGTCCAATTCCTTGATGTCCTGAGCAAGCTGTAAGAAACTTCTCTCACATACATCCTCCCAGTTGGTTGGAGTTTCTGTGCTGCACGGGTAGCTTTTCTCTGAGTCCCCACTCATTGTCTCATGAAGCCACCGACGTAAATAAGAATCGGAGCAGCGGAATAAAGATCCATCTTCGGCACCTTTTCGAAGACTTCCGTGCCATGTCAAGGATTGTAGCGACAACAATTCCACGGGCAGTTACCAAGGTGATTGGGATGATGCGTCTCGTAATGCAATCAACCGGCTTTTGATCGTTTCCCTACTGCAGGATACTTGCCTGTGTAAATTGTAAGTGTGTCCTGACTGAAGAACTATTTGCATACCAAGATGCCTTTCCGTCCTCCGTGGTCAAATCCTTGGGGTTTCCACGCTCAATGCGGGCAATTGTGGCATCACTCCACCGGGCATCTTCCACTTCGATCAATCCAACCTTCTATGTGGAGCGAGATAATCCCCCAAGGTAATTGGATCCTTTGTTTCATGACCTTTACAAGATGATATGTGCTCATGGATTTCCCGACAGATGTTGTGCTTGGCTCCTGCTTCGATCTGGCTCCACAAAAGGGACTAACCAGTTGTGATATTAGCATCGCTCCTTGGTGCTTCTGTTTACGACCTGGGGTTGTTCTTTTTTCGAAGGTCTCATTATGAGCGCGATCTGGGCGTGAAGCTCAGCGATGGAAGCCTTGGCCCTTTTTGGCTGGAGAGTCTTCAAGCTCAACAACCATACGCTACAAACAAACGAGTGAGTGTCATTGCTTTCGTTTGTCGGCCACCAACATTACCTTGCGCTTTGTCCCTCCAGGGCTTCGATCACCAGTCTCAATCTGCTCCTTATATAGGCCTGCCCGATGCTTTGCTGACGCTTACGATTGCTTGCCCTTGCCTTCTCCAACTTTCTTGCCATGCAGATTTCCTGCCTCCCTTTCTCGTTGTTAAATAGTCTCTCTGCTTTCTTCCGTCTCTCTCTGAACTTGCTCATGATACTGTTTAGGAGTGTTCTGCTTAAAAACCTCATAAGACCGGTAGTTCCCCGATTGCCAATGCAGTCGTTATTGCGGATTGGCTTTTGAAACGACCTTTTTTTTTCTGTGGACTTGCAGAAGGTGATGTTGTAGACTGAGCATAAAGCTCCTTTTGAATACAGACTTGATTGCAGTATCAACTTGCTCAATGGATGACTGAGTCAACAAGCCTGAAGAGTAAGTTTGGCATTTCAATAATGGTTCTTGTGACAGATTCTCAGCCCATAAAGAGTTGCCCATGAGAGAGGAGCCCTCTTGGTGAAACGGAGTTGGTGATGGTGGGGTATACATGTCATCGATGTCATCACCAAGAATAAATGATGAATCTGATGAAAGTTTAGGAGATGTAGGGGGTGCAAGATGTGTCTGGGATATCGATGATATGATCTCTATGTCTGAGGTACTGTTCCGGTTAGGTCCCTTTTGGGTTTTTATTGGGGCATTAAATGTGGAGTTTGAGCCGTTGGCATTGCCAAATACATATGCACTCTACAATTTCCGGTCAGAATATTTGGTTTAAATACCAGCTGTTGAGCTTACTGTTCTTTTAGTATGACAAGCAATCACTCTAAGCATCACCTTGAGCCTCTCGTCATCCACATCTGCCTGGTCTATCAGCAGATACCTCTTGGGATTTGCACGGTGAGCAACTGAGTTTGGTGCAAAAAGCCCACAGGAATATCCATCTTGCTGATGAGTTATCTTCAGTGATCCTCGGGTAAAATGACGTCCAGTATGAAAGTAAGTCCACCACTCAGCCGCCTTCATCATCGCTTCTGGTGCCTTCCCATGAAAGGAATCTCCGTATTGAATACAAGAGTCTTTAAAGTCAAGTTCCCATGAAGTCCAGTGGTTGTTACGGATGTTGGTGACAGTAAGTAGTGTGTTTCAGACACCAGAGGAGAGTGATAATCCAACCCCTCTGGCGTAAGCAAAATATTTGCTCTCTGTGTACGTATCTGAGTAACGATGAGAGTAGGATTGTTCAATGTAACTCCAGAACTGCAGGTCTTCAATGTGGAACTTGTGAGCGGCAGGATCGTGGGCTAAGTCTCGTAATAAAAGGTGGAGGATTTGGTTCTCGTGTATTGTTGTCAGCCACTGATGTTACGAGTGGACTTCTCGTATCGTGCAGAGTCACTCCCTGGGTAAGCTCTGCTGAAGCTTCAATGGTAATAGAGTCTACTCTTTAAGTAAGAGTCGCCTAGGAAGAGGCAAAGCTAGCTTGAACTGAAGCTAGATCAGATAGCAGACCAAGGGTATTAACCTTGGCGCAAGTACGATGTGAATAGTAATATGTATGATGAGAGGTTCAAGGATAATAAGGCAGAGGAAGACGACTGCCAAGAAGATAGGCTTAGCTGAGCGAGCGAAAGCGCAAGCTAGAGCAAGCGAAGCTTCAAGAAGGTTTATGGTCCTGAATTCACAAAGGAGATCAAGTCTAGAGCGACTTGGTCTTTACAGGCGTCCTAATATACTGTACAAGGTAAAGTAACACGTCATCGAAGTAGAAGTACACATAGGCAGAAGCGAGTCACAATACAGTAATGTACACGTAGTCCATGTACATGTCGACGTGTTCATCATGTGAGAGTGTCACCAGATGAACATGGTGATATGTAACAAGTCAGCATAAGGTGACACGTCAGTAAAGTAGAGGGAACACGTCAATAAATAATGGAGGGAGTCAGAGTGAGTCAGGGACGAAGCGAGACGTACAAATAAGGAAGGCATAAGTAGAGATACCATAATGGGAGGAAAAGGTACAGGGTGCCAAAAGAAGCTGCTAAGGATCGAGATAATAATACAAGACATACAAGGTAATCGCAAAAGCAGAAAAGCGGGCCGGTGTTGCCCGCTAGGTGCGCGAGGGCCCAAAGGTTGTTCAGACACTCGCAAACCTAGCAAGGGGCACCTGATAGGCGAACAAGTTGATGGACTACCATCTACTCACAAGCCTATCATGTGAAACTAGAGTAAAGTATAATACAAGTGAGCACGTGACACAGAGATAGACGAAAAGCGTAACAACTGACGCGTTGCATATGTTGCCAGAACATTGATGGACTCCTCTTCGCCACACCCCTTGATATACCCCGACCATTCTAACATGGAAAGTGTAACCGGCTCTCTGGGGTAAGGCTAGCTTGTACGCCTTACGGACAGGGGTAAGCTCCATTCAGGATCCGGGCTCCAGGGTTTGTTCTCGTTTCGGTGTCTTGGTCGTGTGATTCCCTTGATCGTCGGCTTGTGAACTAAATGCATAGGATTGATGGCAGTGCGGGCTGCTCTTCTGGATTTCTCGGTGTTTGAGTTATCGATACGGATTGTCCGGGGTTTGTAATTGTATCCATCGGCTTGTTATCGTTCCGTCGGGCATTCTTGGGACAGTCGGGTAGTACAGTTGAATTAGTTACTTACCCCATACTGGTTTCTCCGTCTACGGGTTCGCGTCTCCATTAGTCCATCAGGGATGTATTTATACGGCGTCAACTTGGACTGG
Source organism: Russula griseocarnosa (assembly GCA_022884055.1). Lineage (NCBI taxonomy): Eukaryota > Fungi > Basidiomycota > Agaricomycetes > Russulales > Russulaceae > Russula > Russula griseocarnosa. The sequence continues at coordinate 1,059,195 of JAGKRU010000007.1, read as the reverse complement.
GAAGCTCCAAGTTGAGTCTCCTGTCTATCAGAATACGAGGCTAGTGACCAACAACCTTCCTCTCCTCGCTCGAGCTCTCTACTTCACAAGGGGAACCTCTGGTATAACGTACAGAGGCTACGGACCCTTACTCAGAGGCATCTAAGGGGCTTAGCCTTTAGCTTTTCTACTTCAAGTACTACGCAAAGTTCACTCCATTGCGGTCGCTAGTAGCGGCGGTGACACTAGACTCAACTTTCTTCAAATACAAAGCTACGGTGGCTGATCCGTACGACGAGCTCGAGGAGTTCTACCTCAAGGACGAGGAATTAGTCAGATACCGACCAAACTCAAGAATCATCTTGGTCGAACGATACAACGAACATAACAAGACAGGAAAGCAGTACCTGGTCTTCTGTGAAAGCGACAAACTACGAATCAAACGAAGCATACCGGTGGTGCTATTCAGTAACAGGTGGTACAAGATCCACGTCACTCCAGACAACAGAAACTTCTTATTAGGAGAAGAATTCGACGACGCACATAATTTCGATACGACTATCGAAGCAGCGGACGCACCAAAGCCAGACTCTCCACCAGCCTACCAAAGAGACATCCTAAACGAAGACGACAGAGCACCAAGCCCTTCAGGAAACCCCAGGAGATAGGGGAAGAACCATCGGACGACGAGACAGATCCGATCGACCAGACCATCAGACACAGCCCGGTGCAAATTGAAAGAACCCCGAGTAACCCATCCTCCCAGCACCGAAATTTCTTCCTAGCTACCCCATCAAAAATCAGTAACCCACCGCTCCAGCAACGAACACTAATGACAACAACGTCAACCGCCCATACCAGCACAGGAACCTCTTCCAACCCCACAAGGGAACAGGAAACCCCGCTACCGCCGAATCCCTCAAAACCGCCTTCAATAAAGCCTTCAAACGACTCCCACCCTCCAACCCTGGAGGAGGAGGCGGAGGCGGAGGAGGGGAGGGGGCGGTGGAGGTGGAGGCGGTGGAGGAGGAGGGGGACTAGGAAATGCAATGGTACCAGTGGCCGCAGCAGCCGATGTACGAACAATGGGAAGCCGACCAGATCCCTTCGATGGGGACAGGACGAAAGCCGACGCCTTCATCGAAGACGTCAAAATGTATTCAGGCTTAACAGTGACGTTGCAGGACACAATTCCCCCATGAAGAAGATCGCATTCACCCTTACACACATGAAAGGACCACGAGTTGCAGGATGGGTACGCGACGCAGGAGAATTTTTAGACCACTTAGACCCCGCCGTGGACAACGTCCCAGCCTTATGGGAACAATTCCTGGACGAATTCGAGGCACAATTCCAGGACACGGCCAAAGAAGAACGGGCACGCACTGAACTACAAACTCACTCTATGAAAGGGGATCAAATTGACGAATACATCAGCAAATTCGAAGAATTGGCCCGACTGGCAAACTACACTACCGGAAACCCCGAGACCATACGACAGTTCCTAGCAGGATTGACGCCGGAGACCCTCAAGGACGTAAAAAGGGCGCCCACGGTTGAAACCTACCCTGCCATCAAGGAAAGGGCGGTCCAGAGCGTCCAGGCACAGAATGAGGTCAAACAAATCCTAGCCCAGCAGCAGGCATTGAAGGGGACCAGGGCGCATCACCCCTCCCTCTATCAAGGGCAAGGGAGATTCCAACAAAGGGCACCCCCACGACCATTCTACGACCACAACAACCCAAATCGGCAGTACTCGAACTACAGACCGCCCCAGCGACCTGCATACAACTCCTCAAACGCCCCGCGTTGGATGAACAACCAACCAGTCCCTATGGATTTGGGGAGGAACCGAGCGCCCCCGAGGTGAGGCCCGGGACGAATCAACCTTGCAGGACCAACAACACCCGCTCGCAGCGGAGCATGCTTTCAGTGCGGACAACATGGCCACTTTGCCAGGGAATGCCCAAATCGCCCAAATCAGAGGAACAAGAAACGAATCAACCTCATAGACTTCGAGCCAGAAGATCCGTACGGAGAGAACTACCAAGAACCCGAAATCGACCGTGTGGCCCACATAAAAAGCCAAATGGACTCCATGACCTTCGACGACCGAAAACAACTTATCCAGGAGTTGGGACAAGGGCCTCAACCGGATTTTTAAACAGTCTAATTAGGTCGGCCTTAATTAGACGAACGCTTAAGGATGATGTATATATCTCAGCACGAAAATCAATGACAGTCCGCTGCTATACTCAGACAAAAGCGAAAAGGGCCGAAATCGTCGCCTTGATCGATTCAGGAGCGACGGAAAATTTCCTCAATCTCTCCCTTGCGAAATGGCTACGACTTCCCATCAAACAATTGGATGAACCAAGGACGCTCTATAATGTGGATAATACGGAAAACAAGGCAGGAAAACTGCAGTATTATACGGACCTACAGGTCACCACGGGAACTAAGCGCACCAACCTCCGATTCTTCCTCACGGACCTAGGCAAAAACCAAGCAATCCTAGGATATTCATGGTTCGCGGCGGTGCAACCGAACATCGACTGGGCTAAAGGATGGATCGACCACACTCAACTACCCATCATCTTGCGGGCCCCAGATGCAGACAAGGCTCGGTTTGTCCCACGACAGCGAAACATACCTCGACAAAGGAAACAACTAGAACGCGGGCGGTACTACATCGGATCGGTGACTATTCACCTCAAACCTAACAACAAACAAACCAAAGGAACCATACCACCCGCTTTGCCAGACACAAAAAGGTATTCGACGAAGAACAATCACAGCGCCTACCACGCCACACTATCTGGGACCACGCGATAGAACTACTCCCCGATGCACCAGCAACCTTGCCCGCTCGTCTCCTACCCCTCAATCGCGCAGAGCAAGAGGAAATGCACCGATTTGTTGAAGAGCACCTACGACGAGGAACTATCCGAGAATCCTGGAGTCCTTACGCCGCCAACTTCTTCTTTGTTAAAAAGAAGGATGGTAAATTACGCCCCGTTCAGGACTATCGCCCCATCAACAAGTGGACTAAGAAGAATCGCAACGTATCCCCCCTCATTCCCCAAACCATCGATCGACTCAGTGGCTGCACCCTGTTCACCAAGTTCGACGTCCGATGGGGCTACAACAATATCAGGATTAAACCTGGCGACGAATGGAAGGCCGCATTCCTCACACCCGAGGGCCTCTTTGAGCCAACTGTAATGTTCTTTGGCCTCACCAACTCCCCCGCCACCTTTCAAATGATGATGAACACTATCTTTCGCATGGAGGTGGCACAAGGCTGGCTGTCGGTTTATATGGATGACATCGCAATCCACACGAAGCCCCTTAGCGGAGAGACTGAAGAACAACACCGACTACAACATGAACGACTAACCCACCATGTTCTCGACGTCCTGGAACGGCACGACCTCTACCTTAAACCCGAGAAGTGCACCTTTGCTCAACCAGAAATCGAATACCTAGGCGTCATCGTTGGCAACAACTCTCTCCGGATGGATCCCTCAAAACTCGATAGCGTCGCCACATGGCCAGTTCCACACAAACCCACCGACGTCCGAAAATTCCTCGGATTCACTGGCTATTACCGGTATTTCGTCAAAGATTACTCTAAGATCGCCCGACCACTCCTCGATCTCACAAAGAAGACCACCACCTGGCATTGGGGCCCCGCGCAGGATCAGGCATTTTCCCACCTCAAAACACTCATGTGCTCGCAACCGGTCCTCACCCAACCCGACTTCGAGAAACGATTCTACCTTCAAACTGATGCATCTGCGTACGGCGTGGGCGCCGTACTCTCGCAAGCGGCAGAACCAGGGCACCCCTCACGACCAAAACTGGCGCTACCCGAAACTTCAAGCCCAAGCTGCATCCTATAGCATACTACTCAGCAACCTTCACCCCACTGAGCGGAACTACGACATATATGAACGAGAACTCCTTGCTATCATGAAATCCCTGGCACACTGGCGACCCTACTTGGGTGGACAAAAGAACCGTTCACCATACTAACAGACCATGCGAACCTCCAGTACTGGAAATCCCCGAAGAACCTAAACCGACGCACAGCCCGATGGCACGCCAACCTACAGGAGTACGATTTCAATATCAAATACATACCCGGGAAAACCAATACCTCCGCCGACGCCCTATCCCGACCAAATGACGCCAACGAAGGGAAGAACGACAATCAGGCGTAACGATGCTCCCATCAGACAAGTTCATCAACACCATCATGACCAATGAACAAGATCGACGAGCGCTGATGAACCGAATACATGATCACCCACCGCTGGACACCCGGCCGAGATGAAACCATACGGAAGGCCAAGCAGTACGCCACGTGGCCAGGAATGAATCAATGGATCGCCAACTACATCAGAGGGTGTGCCACCTGTCAACAGAACAAGATCCTCACCCATCGGAAGAAAACCCCAGCGTTCCGAATCCCGACGGAGGGTGAAGCGCTCCCCTTCCAACAAATAGCCATGGACCTCATCACGGGTTTACCTAAGCACAAGGGAAGGATGCGATACTAACCATCGTCGATCATGGATGTAGCAGGGCCGCAGTCTTCATTCCCTGCAACACTACGGTCACAGGACCAGGCATCGCTCAGCTGTACCTAGAACACGTCTACAAGTGGTTCGGACTACCACAAAAGGTCATCAGCGACCGAGACCCCAGGTTCACTTCCCATTTCGCTAAAGGGATCAATGAGCAACTCGGCATCCAACAAAATCTCTCCACAGCGTTTCACCCTCAAACAGACGGCCTGTCCGAGCGAAAGAACCAATGGGTCGAACAATACCTCCGCCTAGTCACCTCCGCGTCCCCGGAAGACTGGACTCATTGGATATCTGTGGCAACGGCTGTGCACAACAACCGACGAAATGAGACCACGGGGCTATCCCCAAATCAAGTCTTGCTGGGCTACGAAACCAATGTCTCCCCTCCGACAACGCAACCATCAAGGAACCATGAGGCACAGCAGCGCGTTGCCATCATGAAGGAAAAACGGGAAATGGCCATTGATGCCATCAACAAGGTGGCAAAACGGGGACAGCCCATCGCGTCACAATACCGAATCAATGATCAAGTGTGGCTTGATGCGACCAACCTGCTGATCCGTCATCAAAAGACAAAGCTGGCTCCCAAGCGATATGGACCATTCCGGATCATCAAGGAAATCAGCCCAGTGGCGTATCGGTTGGAACTGCCTATCTCATGGCGGATCCACAACGTGTTCCACGCCTCACTGCTCTTCCCCTACAGGGAAAGCACTGAGCATGGGCCGAACTTTACCCGACCACCCCGGAACTAGTGGAGGGGCAACAGGAATACGTAGTGGAACGAATCATCAATCATCGATGGCGAAGGCGCCCGAAGCGCCTGGAATATCTCATCAAATGGGATGGATGGCCGGAGTCCGATAACACCTGGGAACCCGAGGCCAACATACATGCCCCGATCTGATAAAGAAGTATCACCGCCACACCCCTTTGGAACAGATAAAGGCGACTGAAACGATCCCCTTTAATCAATGGAATCCCCATCCCTACTGTCCCCTGCAAGGCCTTGGTCGACGCATCACCAGGACTTCGACACTTCTTCGAGCAAAGGAACTTCCATCCTGAGCCAGACGAATCCGCCCACCACGCCCTCTTCCGCTGCCAGAACAATCTCCCCCCGACCACGGCATCCTCTCTCGCTACTGGTGCTTCCTCCACTACTGCCCCTGGCACCACCCCAACTAGCCATGGCAAATGAGCGAATCAACCGACTCATCGACGAGATACTGGAGGGAGAAGGAGGAGGAAGCCCTAATGAACGAACTGGCTACTACGACGCTGGAGAGGGCCAGGCACTATCGGCCCAGGGGCACCAGGACGATCCCCGACACCCACCTTGGCGATCCGTAACCCGGAGATCGAAGTGGCATACATACCGCGCACTCCCACTCCAAGCCCACCATCCACCCCCGGCACAAGAAGCGATGCCGATCCCGCTCATCTACCAGTCCCCCTCCATGATTCGCCACGCCCAATCTCTCCAGGAACAGCCAACATTGCCCTCCAGCTCAACCCCGACACCGCCACCGCCATCGACATCGCAAGGGGACTCGTGGCCACAATACAGGAGCGATCTAGGGTTGAGGCACAGCTCCACGCCATCCAAGAGGCCCGCCTCGAACGACTGGAGTACCTCGAAGCCCGCCTCCCCGAATACTTGGCCTCTCTCCCCCGACCCGAGCCACCCCTTGGCTTCGTCCGCAACGACAGCCGGAGGGCCCCATCGTTCCTCATCACCGACAGCGGGCGAACCACGGTTGCTTGGTGGGTCCGACAACTCACTGACGGCCGCGTGGAGGGACTCCCCAGGATCAATGGACCAGATGACATCCCAACCATCGGCGACATATATGCAGAACCAGACGACGACGACGACGAACCTTACCGCCCCTTGCCCCTGGCTCCTCCGCCTCCTCACCGGACCCCCATACCTCTACGCCCCGCTTGTGCAGCGCGTGCAAGACACCGGTAACTGGGGACTCATGGCAGAGGTCCTTCGATTCCGGCGTTGCCACCACCTCCAGCTCGACTTGGCTTTGCGAATCGACGCCCTGCGTACAGAAGCGCGCAGCACCGCTGAGGACCTCGCCGCTGCCAGAGGACGCCTCGAGCTTGCCAGACTCGGTCGTGTCGCCCACCCTCTTCTCTCCCTCGCCGGTCCCAATGCACCCGAGCTACCCGAGGCGTACGATGGTCGGCAAACATCCAACCCAGTTCCGCCTCCCCATGATGACGTCTTCATGCCGGACGCCCTCGACGACGATCAGTGGATGGCGCTGTGGGGAACGTGGTAAGTTGAAGGGTCAACTTGTCTGGGAAGGGATGTGGTGTAACCGGCTCTCTGGGGTAAGGCTAGCTTGTACGCCTTACGGACAGGGGTAAGCTCCATTCAGGATCCGGGCTCCAGGGTTTGTTCTCGTTTCGGTGTCTTGGTCGTGTGATTCCCTTGATCGTCGGCTTGTGAACTAAATGCATAGGATTGATGGCAGTGCGGGCTGCTCTTCTGGATTTCTCGGTGTTTGAGTTATCGATACGGATTGTCCGGGGTTTGTAATTGTATCCATCGGCTTGTTATCGTTCCGTCGGGCATTCTTGGGACAGTCGGGTAGTACAGTTGAATTAGTTACTTACCCATACTGGTTTCTCCGTCTACGGGTTCGCGTCTCCATTAGTCCACTCAGGGATGTATTTATACGGCGTCAACTTGGACTGGGAAGCTCCAAGTTGAGTCTCCTGTCTATCAGAATACGAGGCTAGTGACCAACAACCTTCCTCTCCTCGCTCGAGCTCTCTACTTCACAAGGGAACCTCTGGTATAACGTACAGAGGCTACGGACCCTTACTCAGAGGCATCTAAGGGCTTAGCCTTTAGCTTTTCTACTTCAAGTACTACGCAAAGTTCACTCCATTGCGGTCGCTAGTAGCGGCGGTGACAGAAAGTGCTAGGTAGACATTATCGAGAAGCTGCAGTGTCTCTGGCTTCTTCATGGATGCTCTCCGGTGCATGTGAAGGGCTTCATTGGCCAACACCCAGGGTGCACGTGTCTCGTGAAGGGTGAGGACCTCAAACCAGTATGCGATTGTCCATAAGGGAAGCCTTGGGTCGGATACATCGTGACATGGGGACAGTTAATGGATTTTACACCACTTGTGAAAGCATCCTCGGAAGCTGTACAAAGCATGTTAACTGCCGCTTTGCTGGGGATTGGAATCTTCGAAAGGAGCAATAAGTCACATGTGGTCGGATCTTGCTGAGAAAAGAAAGCTGATGTGCCATGTGTTGCTTGTACCACAATCCCAGGCAATGGAAATTCTAGAAACTGCAATACAGAAAGATGCAGTTTTGGGAGCAGGATTTTCCGTGCGCTGTCAGGGATTTGAAGCAACGGGTGGGTGAAGTAAAGTTGAGTGCCAGAGAGTTGTTCTTGAGCCATACCAAACAGTATTTGATGGGATAGAAAGAGAGGGAAGACACAAAAAAAATCTATTCACAATGCAGTACAAGCGGTCCGAAAAATGGAGAATCGAATCTAACTACTCTTGTCGCTCTTTGTCGAAATTTTTGCTTTGTAACGCGTCACAAGCCTCTTGTGTCGAAGTGTCAAAATGGGTAATTATGTCACAGTCACACAGGTGTGCCGGATTGATCGAAATGGTACAGTAACGCTAATAGAGCATATTCAGTGAGTATACACAAGACTGTATTAAGCATATGGTAGTCACCTAATAGAGCGTACTACGAAAGAGTCAATAAGGGATATCATAGGGAGCGTAAAAGGGTGTACTCACTTCAGTCGGTATACACAAGACTGAAGTGATACAGCGTGAAACTATCTACTTATATAGCTAACGAGTGTGGAGCATGATCGGCCTACATACAAGTGGTATATAATAAGTATATGAGCTAGATATGAGCTAATATAAAGTACAATGTCTGTGATCATAGTGATATGTGCGTATATGAGCGTAACTACGTTATGTGCTGAGGTGCACGGATCTACACATCCGGGCACCTCGGACCGTGGAGCTCGGACGTCCGAGACGCGGATACGTGATCCGGTCAGTCGACCCGTCAGCTCATACACGCGCATGTCTCAACATTATCTTCGGAGACGGGTGTCTAACGGGTACACCAAGCAGGATCGACAGCCCGAGTACACTCCCTCACACAGACTATGCCCAAGCTCCGCCGCACAGCAGCTACGCTTGGGCCGACCAACTCAGGCAATTAAAGATCTTTAATATCTAATCGAATCTGCATTCGATTCGTTCCAGCCAAGAGAGTACTGTATTGTAGTTCCTTCTGTCTAAGCTACAATATCACTTCGGCTATTTCAAGAGCCGGTAAGACAGCGCATTTGAGACAAGTCAAACCTTTCTGTCCCATGTCAAACTTAACAGAATACCATTATACAGAGTTACATGCCAGTTTGACATACTTCCTTCTAAGCAGTGCTATCTCTCAAGGGCTAAAATAGAAGCAATAGTCAGATAACGCATTTAAGCCATAAAAGGATCTCATCGAACCTTTCTCCGAGTCTGCCCGTCTCATGCTTCCGGAGTAGATCTGCAATCTCTCGTTCTCCTCTTCGCAACGATACTTGGTGTGGTGTTTCACCCTCGGCATCCATTGCATGTATGTCCGCGCCACGCTCAAGTAGCAGTTTCACGATCTCGAGGTATCCATTGAACGCTGAGAGGTATATCGGAGTCCAATACTTCCGCGTCCTTGCGTTCACGTTTGCGCCGTGATCGAGAAGAACCCGCGAGACCTCGAGGTGTCCATATCGTGATGATTTGTGCAGTGGGGTCCACCCCACTTCTCACGTGAATCCACCTCCGCGCTCCGCTCGATGAGCAAGCGCACGACAACGACGTTCCCCTTGCATGCGGCTCTGTGTAACGGAGTCTGGTTATTTGAATCGCGGGCGTTGATATCCACTCCTCGTTCGAGAAACGACTTTATAACGTCAATCTTCCCTCCTCTGCGGCATCATGCAATGAAGCCTCTGGCTCGTCCTTCCCATTATCACGAGCGTCGTACGGAGTCGAGTCCATTGTAGCCGAGCGTGTATCGTTTCGAATATTTCCGTCTGCTTTGTAGTCGGAAATGAACTTCGCAACTTCGGCTTTGTCATTCTCCCGTGCCAGCTCGGCTGCAGTTTTATTGGCCATGTTGAACGCGTCGGCATCAGCACCCCGCTGAAGCAACAGCTTCACAACGCCGAGATGCCCACATTGTGATGCAGCGTGCAACAAAGTGCAGCCATCGTCGTCCACAGTATGCAAGTTCGCTCCATGGTCGATCAGGAGACGGACGATGGCAACCTTCTCATTCCGCACTGCCTGGTAAAGTGGAGTTTCATGCTTGTTATTGACCACGTCAACACTTGCGCCACGCCGGAGCAGCAACTCAGTAACTTCGACTTGGCCATTCGCGGATGCTAGATGTAACGGGCTCCAGAGGTCATCTGTCTGGGTGTTCGCGTCAGCATTATGGTCTAGCAAAAGTTGCGCCATGTCAAGATGTCCGTATCGCGACGCAGAATGTAATGGAGCCCAGCTCTGGTTGTCCCGCGCATTCACGTCGGCGCCTCGCTCGATGAGGAAGTGCCCGACTTCGACTTGCCCCATTTTGGACGCAGCGGCCAGTGGGGTCTTTTGGCTGCTGGTCCGAATGTCGACTGGTATGCCTGTGTTAACCCAGAATTGCACAACATCGAGATGTCCATTCTGTGACGCGATGTGCACTGGATCCCAACCGAACTTGTCCCTAATTTGAATATCTGCGCCTTGCTCGATCAGGAAGCGTACAATATCGAGCTTCCCGTTCCTAGATGCCAGGAAAAATGATGTCTCTCCATCTCCGTTTCGAATGTTGACATCGATACCAAGCTCTATTAAGAACTTCACGACGTGGAGGTGTCCATAAAATGATGCCTTGTGGATTGGTGTCCAGCCTTTGTCATCCCGGGTGGACACAGTCGCGCCGCTCTCAATCAAGAAGCGTGCTATATCGAGGTAACCTTTCCTTGATGCGGAGGCCAAGGGAGTACCCTGCTTCTCATTCCGGCCGTCAACATGTGCACCTCGCTCGACGAGTAACTTCGTGGTGTCGAGATTCCCATTAACCGATGCAAGATGCAGTGGTGTGTCGCCTTCTGCATCGCGGGAATTCACATCAGCGTCGCGGTCTATCAAGAACCGTGCGAGGTCAACATATCCGTATATTGACGCATGGTGCAGGGAATTAAAATGTTGTTCCTCGTGTTCGTGCACATTAGAGCCGCGGTCTAGTAATAATCGTGAGACGTCCATATGTCCAAATCGTGATGCAGTCAGTAATGGGGTGAAGCCATTATTGTCCCGGGAGTTTATGTCCGAGCCGCGATCAATAAGGAAACGCGAAGTGTCAAGCTTCCCGTTTCCACATGCCAGGTCTAACGGTGTCTCTTGATCTTCATTTCGAGCATCGAGAATTGCGCCAGATTCAAGTAACAGTTGCACAATATCTCGATACCCAGACTGTGCTGCTGCGTGTAGTGGGGTTCGGCTTCCCTCGTCGATAGCATTCACCTCTGCGTCAGAATTCAAGAGAATCCGCGCAATCTCCAGTGATGATTCCATCATGACGAGCTGTCCACCCTGTGATACTCGATGAAGCGGTACCCTGCCCAGATCGTCTCGAGAATTAGAGTCTGCACCATTTTGAAGGAGCAGAGATGCGACTTCTAAATGTCCCTTGACTGAGGCAGCATGTAACGGCGTCGTGTGAGAACCGCCCCTGCTGTTGATATCGGATGAATGGTCAACGATCAGGTGCTCCGCAAGACCATGGAAGCCATACAGAGAGGCATAATAAAGTGGCGCAGCCTCGGGCCGCATCGGATGTATTGTGGGCATGTGCTCTGTCCAATGACGGTCGATGTCGTATAGCCAGATCCATGCCGAAAAATATGGCTTTCCAGGGTCAAACAGACGCTCCATGACCTCCTGGATGTGTACTGAAACGTTCCTGTACTGGGCATGGTCTACCCAGTGTCGTGCGGCATACGGGGCGAGGGGGAAGTGGCCGATGGTACTTCTGTCGATTTTGTCATCGAGTTGGAGGAGGACACTGAGGCTGGTATGTGCAAGGATGGTGTGCGCAGGTTCGAGGAGAACATGATAGTATGAAAGACTTTCTTCAGCTTCCGCAAGTCGATCCGATGTTAGGAACTCTTTGACAGAGAAATGTGCAAATTGTACGACTTGCTGGCCTTGGCTATCGACCACGGCGATGAGACTAGAGCATACTGACATCACTGCTTGTTCCGCATTCTCTGGACGCCAGGCTGCGTTAAACGTAAGGAGGGCCTCGTCGTCGAACTGAACAGCAAGAATCTCCGCGAGTTCTTCGACGCGAAGAGGCCGAATGGACACTATAAGACATTGGAAGAGTCGTTTTGCATATTCTCGTTTCTCATCATCAATACACTGGAGTGTGCGGCTGTATGTTTCGTCCAACGTCTTCGGCAAATCGTTCAAAACCCTCCGGATACTCGCAGGAAGAGTGCGACGCAACCTGTCAATCTGGCAGACAGTCCAGCGGAACCTACAACATCATGTGAGTCCATTGGAGGCCCAAAGCGAGGCTGAGATAAGGTATGACTCGAGGACGACTTACATTCCGTCCGCTTTATCAGATAACACATCAATGACAAGTTGCTTGTTCTCCTCTGTCCATTTCCGCATGTTTCGGTCTGAATAAATGACCGACTTGATATATCTAACTATGTCCTCCTTTTGCCCAATCTCGTCATGAAGAGAAACCCTGAGAGATGTCAACGGTTCGAGCACCATTCGGATATCTATCTCCGGCCGGCTTGCCACACATAGATGTGCGTTAGGAAGTTTTAATTCAACGAGTTCTTCAATTAACTCCAGGACCTTCTCGCGAGCGGACGGAATCCCAGAAAAATTGGGGCATTCATCGAGAGCATCGACAATTATATAAACCGGGCCTTGCCCTGGCTGACTCAGCATGTCAGTGAAACAATTTTTGAGTGCGCTAATGCTGGGCTTTCGAGTGCCGCGATTATTGGCCGAATATAACTTGGAGAGGACATTATAACATGGGTCCGATTCGACAGAGAGCTGGGAAATAAGGGAGGAGAGAAGACCATAACAGTCTTGCTTCTTGGCGTCTCGAAAGTCAAAATAATAGTAGGCCATTGTGGCCAATCCGGCTGCATGCTTGCCTTCAATTTCCTGAATGACCGCGGATCTAATGGACATTATGAATAACCTACAACGAGCCCATAATAATATAACATACAGAAGTGTGCTCTTCCCTGCCCCCGCTTCAAGAACAACAAGTTATTGGTACAAGGTACTCGTCGGTGATTCGAAAACATACGTTTGCCATGAATCCATAAGAGCGATCCCCTCGCTTTCCATTCTGCCAATGTATTGCTCTCAAAGAACCATGCTGCAGTTCCTTTATGTCGTGTTTCCGAAACAAAGTTTTGATTCGTCGACGGGTCAGGGGGAGAGAGCCAATGTTGAACGTCCCGTTGCAGCTGGTCACCTGCATGATGCTGTCAGCCTCGGAAACGAAAGACGGGTTCAAAAAACAGACGTTTCGTTTTGTTTATTTCATGTAACTCTTGATGAAGAGCGACTACGACCCTCAGGTCAGCACGGGTGATACCCATTTCGCTCAAAAAAAAATACCTAAATCCTGTCGAATACTATCCATTGACGCCTCACGATCTAACGGAAGAAATGTCAGAAAATCGCCTGAAAACAATCATGCAGGTATTGCGCACCTTCCATGATTACCTTCACATTACCCACAAGACCATGGACCACATTCAACGTCTGAGCAACAGTCATCCGGGCCTCATCTTGGGTCAATCGATCCAATCTCTCGACAGTGGCTTCTATCTCGCTGTCGCCTAACAGCTTCTTCGCGAACTTCTCTGCGGCAAACTCGGTCACGGGTAATGTATATTACAACACACTTACTGAACCGACCCTCCTTAATTTGCTTTGTCGCCAGGGAAAGCACCGAAAGTATTTCAACCATAATCTTCAGGATGATATCCGTCATTACGGAGGTGGGCGGCAACATCGTATAGATTTCCAGACGTCTGAGGAAGTTTCCCAAGCACTCAAAGAGGTTGAGGAGGGCGTCGTAGCTTGATGATACTCGACTAGCAGCCTGGAATACAGTACTCCTACGTCACAGGAAAACTAGGTTTGACATCGTATTGAAGAGACGTACATCAAGGAGGGTATCGATCCCGACGAGCAACGCCTTTGCTGGGGAGAAAGGGACCTGAAGAGATCATGCTAAAAGATCTATGAGACGGGAGGCGTGACTCACCAGACTGACCGCTTCACCCATAATGCCCGAGAAGGCCTGAAGGATGTTAACTGCAGGGCTGAGGCAGTTGATTATTGTCCGATTACCGTCGCGGTATTCCTTAAAAGCCTTCTCCCGCTGTTGGAGTAGTTGGAGAATAGCCTCAGGAGAATTTGACTGTTCGATAGCAGTAGCAAAGGGATTGATAGAGAGGTCGATTCCTGTTTGTTTGGAATAATCTGCTAAAGCACCGATGATCAATTGGACGTTAAAAGAAGAGGATGTTGCTTGTCCAGTTGACGACATGATGATGTGGATGTGCACGTTCTTTTGTTTGGAAGGGATATATTAGTATGGGGGGAGGGAGAACAGGGCGTGGTGGTGCAGATTGATGGTTTATCGAGGGGAAGGTCTAAGACGCGGGTGACCAACACGAGGCAGGTTAATCAGAAGGAGTTACGACATCATTGGGTCCAGGCCTCACTCGGGTCCAGCTTTACCGGCTTTACCGCTCCCGCTCTACTAACAAAGATTTCCATGATCATACGAATACTGATACCACTGGACCATGGAAGTCTTGCTTCTGCGGTGCCAGTAGGTACAATCTCATTTCATGCTAGTAATAGATTAATACTTGATCATCTTATCGAATCTCTCATCCAAACGGAATGCTTCAGTCACGGTCCCGCTCATGCTAAGGGAGTAAGGGAAAGAGACCAAGCTAGCAATCCTATCTGGATTCTGGATGGACAACGTGATGGACACATGGCACCGTAATGGCACCCTCATCTTCATAGGATTCCGCACGCCGCACATTAGCATAAGCACAAGCGGAAGCTCCATACACATTCTGACCCCCTGCAAGCAAGCCGGATACCAACAACTTGAAATTTTTTTCAAAGGTTAAGATGAAAGCATACATTAACATGTATGCAGTGCGTGCGATATCGATGCGGATAACGGAGTATCGCATTGGGAGGGAAAAAATGATGATGAAATTGATGGTGTATGGGAGCGTGGATGCCGCAGGCAGTTGGGCAAGTAAAGAAGGATGAAGGTGATGGGGTAGGCACGACGAACAAATACTGCGCAGGGACATAAACACCACGGAGGACAACGACTAAGACGAGGGGAGAATGGAGGTCTACGGCGAGATGCACCCGAGGCACTCTTCAAGTCAATAACCTAACGCGCCGCAGCTCCACAGCGAAGTGACCGAACTCACCTCTCACTCTCGTTCCCCCTATCAATTTCATTCTTATTTTCCACCCACAGAGTGTCGAGCCCGAGCACAACGGTGAATCAGGGTGTAGGGTGTGCAGCTCAAGGATGGCGGGTACGAGCGTGATCGCGCATGGAGAGATGTTTTCAACGTGACAGAGGCCGGAGAGCGGAATGGTGTGCTTCGACAGGGAAACGGTTATTCAATAAATACTGTATGGTCTATCTTCAGAGTTGGGCGGGAGTGTGTGGACAGTGTCCCAGCGACCATGTCACCAGGAGGGCTGGGCGTCGACGTAGCGACCGCCGCCAGCGGCTTACGAAGCCTACTGACAGGGCGGGACAAGTGCTCTGTCAACACTCTTCCCTCTGCTGCGGATGGGAATTGTTAACAGTTAGACGTCGATGCCGGCGAATGGTCTTGCTCGGATGCCAGTTACAACAAAATAATAAACACCGAAACAGGGAAAAGGAAGGGATCTCCAAAGCTCACTAGGCCGACCACCTCGCCAAGAGGTTAATAAATTATAGTTCCGTTGCAATGGCCGCTGTCTTTCGTAGGATGGCATTGGGAGAGTTTGAGAGTTTGAGCCAACGCAAACTCGCGATAGAAGTTACAGCGAAACCACCTTTCACGTGATCTCGTCCGCTTATCTCACCCGACTCTGCCTTCTCTCTTTACAGTATCCCTTTCTATCTCACCAAAGGGGGTGCCGGTTCCTGATGTCGCCTGTCTTATCCGAACGCAGCCTTAACGGCATCATTGGGTCGGTCCAGGTTTTACTTGGGTCCAGGCGCTCAGGCCTGCAGTTGCCACCGCAAAGATTTCAACGACGTGTCCGCTTCTGTGCCTACTGTAGTTGGACCATGGAGGCTTATTTCTGCGGTACCAGTAGGTACTGTATCGCAGCCTGAAGTTTTTCCTCCTCACCATATAGGCAGTACGACGAACCTTTACGTCCATGGCCCGCGGCCCGCGCGTCTAAAATAGCTATCGCAATGCCAAACGCGGCCGGTTTTCGCTCTCTGTTGCCACGTCACGACGTATAACTATAAAGCACTACATCACTACATCATAGTACGTGTCTCTCGCTCGTGCCACCGCCAAAATTGACCGATTCTTCTAGGTTATCGCCACCCAAAGTTGGGACGATTCCTTGTCCGCAGCGGATGTCCAGGCGTTGCGAAAGAATTTTACTGCGACAGCTAGACCTGTGCTCGCGGGGCTTGCTGGTGGCGAATCCAGTGGGAGCTTTCTCTGATAAGATATCATGTCCCCTGAAAGCCGCTTCCAAATATCCGTGCCGGATGACGCTCTTGCCCTCCTTCAGCGCAACCTTGCTGACGTGCGCTTCCCGGACGAATTAAGCGATGCCGGCTGGGACTACGGCGCACCCCTCTCCGATGTGAAACGTCTGGTCAACAAGTGGAAAGACGGCTACGACTGGCGCACACATGAACGCGAGCTCAATCAACTTCCAATGTTCACCCGGGACATCGAAGTGGAAGGGTTTGGGGTCCTGAATATTCATTATATACACCAGAGGAGTGAATTGGAAAGTGCGATCCCGCTGCTCTTTGTCCATGGATGTACGTGGAATAATCATCTTGTCTTTGAGTCTTCAACTTTGTGTGTGTGTGGGACTGACACATATCGTCAATAGGGCCCGGCAGCTTCATCGAGGTGACAAAAATGTTGCTGCTCCTGACTGCAACTGAGGCTGGCCATCCATCTTTTCATGTTGTGGCACCTAGTCTTCCCGGGTACGCCTGGTCACAGGCACCCTCAAAGCGTGGCTTTCGATCGACGCACTACGCGGAGGTGCGCACAGTACCTGACAAACACGGTACCTTCCCGTACTTATAAATTGAAAGCTCTTGAACAAGTTAATGTTATCTCTCGGATATTCTGAGTATGTAACGCAGGGTGGTGACTGGGGCGGTCTTGTGCGTTTTCCCGCTCTTCTTCCTTTGCTGATGCGACCGAATAGCTCAACTACCTTCCTAGCTGACAAGGTTCTTGGCATTCCGGTACGGTGCTCAGCACGTCAAAGCTTCGCATACCAACTTGCCTCTGTAAGGCGGTTTCGTCTCCCCACGACCCCACAATCTCCAGTTATTTTGACCCATCACTGATCACCCAGTGACAGTGCCTTCCCGATCTCATTCTGGAGGAATCCAATACGATACGTCAAACACCTCATCACGCCATATACACCGCCCGAACGGGAAGGTTTAGCGCTCTACAACGCATTTCAAATACAAGGCAATGGATACTCCGCGGTGCAATCGACTCGTCCACAGACTCTGGGATATAGTCTTGCGGACTCTCCCGTTGGGATGCTGGCTTGGATATATGAGAAACTAGTCCAGTGGACAGACTCTTACCCATGGACAGACGAAGAAGGTATGTTTCGGTACATAACATGAGCACTGAGCGTCCCCTAATCTAGTCATTTCTTCCTGACGCTGGTTAGTATTGACCTGGATATCAATCTACTGGTTTTCACGTGCAGGACCAGCAGCATCAGTGAAGATCTACTACGAGATAGCAGGATCAAGCGATTTCTTGGATTGGCGCCTCTGGCAAGTAACTGTGCCAGTTGGAATCTCTTTCTTCCCGAAGGAAGTGGTCCACTCACCTCGAGCGTTGGTCTTTCCCTTTCGTGCCTTTTTTGTTGATTAATATTCAATTTAAAATGTTGTGTAGGTTTCTTCGCGCGGAATCAAACGTCGTGTTCGAGTCGGAACATGATGTCGGTGGGCACTTTGCATCTTATGAACAGCCGGAAGCCCTCGTAGATGATTTGAGGAGGATGTTCGGGAAAGGAGGCCCTGCTGCTGGCGTGGTCCCGAGGCATGATGGATTCTAGACTCCCCGTCTATGGCCATGCGCCTCAAGGAGACAGCCTGAGGAAATAGTTTCCGCAGTTTCCGCTCGGTCTAGAAGGCTCAAATCTATGTTCTCCTGCACTGTGTTCGGCTTAATCACGTTAAAGATTGTACTTAACTTCGATTATTCAATCTAATCTGTATTCAATTCGCTCCAGCCCATGAAAGTACTGTAGTTCCTTTCCTCTAGTCTACAATATCGGTTATTTCGAGAGCCAGTAAGACAGCCCAATGATTAAGCCCGATTACTGTAAGTCCAACCTTTCTCTTCCACGCCTAAATCAACAGAATCCCATTATACAGAGTTACATGCCAGTTTTAAGATACTTCCATCGAAGCTGTGCTTTCTCTAAGGGCTAAAATCGAAGCGTCTGTAAGATGACGCATTTATTCAAGTCATAAAAGGATCTCATCGAACCTTTCTTCGAGTCTGCCCGCCCCATGCTTCCGGAGTAGATCTGCGATCTCTCGATATCCTTTTTGCAACGACACTTGATATGGTGTTTTACCCTCGGCATCCATTGCATGTATGTCCGCGCCACGTTCAAGTAACAGTTTCACGATCTCGATGGATACATATGCATTCTGTGTTGAGCAGTGCATCGGAGTCCAATACTTCCGCTGCCTTGCGTTCACATTTGCGCCGTGGTCGAGAAGAAACCGCGAGACCTCGAGGCGTCCAGATACTGATGAGAAGTGCAGTGGAGTTTCCCCCCACTTATTACGTGGATCCACCTCCGCGCCCCGTTCGATGAGGAAGCGAACGATGTCGATATGACCCTTGACCGCTGCTCTGTGTAATATATTCTGGTTATTTGCATCGCGAGCGTTGATATCAACTCCCCGTTCGAGCAACGTCTTTATGACATCAATCTTCCCCTCCTCCGCGGCAACGTGCAATGAAGCCTCTAGCCCGTCCTTCCATCGTCACGAGCGTCGTAATGAGTTGTATCTATTGTAGCCGAGAGCGTGGAGTCGCGAATATTTGCGTCTGCTTTGTAGTCGGAAATGAACTTTGCAACTTCGACTTTGCCATTCTCCGATGCCAACTCGGCTGCAGTTTTATTGGCCATGTTGAGCGCGTCGACATCGGCACCCCGCTGAAGTAACACCTCTACGACGTCCATTTTCCCGCGTCGCGATGCCGTATGCAATGGCGTCCAGCCATTGCTATTCTTAGAATGCAAAACCGCACCATTGTCAATAAGCAGACGGGAAATCTCGACTCTTCCATTCCCTGCCGCTAGTTGAAGAGGTGTTTCTTGTTTGCTATTGGATGCATCAACGCTTGCACCACGCTGGATTAACAACTGGCAAATGCTGAGGTGGCCCTGGGCCGATGCTAGATGCAACGGTCTCCAAAGGTTGTCCTTCTGAATGTTCACCTCGACACCATGGTCTAGTAAAAGCCATACCATGTCGAATTGTCCGTATTGCGTCGCGAAGTGTAATGGAGCTCGGTTCCATTTATCCCGTGCATTCGTATCGGCCCCTCTCTCAATGAGGAATCGCCCGACTTCGACTTTCCCCTCCTTCGATGCCAAGGCCAGAGGGGTCTTTTGAGTCCCATTCCGAATGTCGACGGGAATCCCAGCGTCGATCAACAATTTCACGGCGTCGAGGTGTCCATTCAGAGATGCAATATGAACTGGATTCCAGTAACCGTTGTCACTAACATGAACATCCGCGCCTTGCTCGATTAAGAAACGTATGATGCTGGGCTTCCCCTCATACACGCTAGGAACAATGGTGTCTGTTTATTTCTGGCTTGGATGTTGACATCGACGCCACATGTTAGGAAGAACTTCGCGATGTGGAGGTGTCCGCAGTACGATGCCACGTGTAACGGTGTCCAACCTCTGCAATCCTGGGGCAACACGGCCGCGCTACTGTCAATTAACTGCGCGGAAACATCGAAGCGTATCAACATGGATGCCAGGTCCCAGGGAGGCTCATGCTTGTCATTCCGGCTGTCAACCTTTCCACCGTGATCGACCAGCAACTTCGCCATGTCGAGGTGTCCAAGGACCGACGCAAGATGCAACCCAGTCCAACCACACACTTCATGTGCATTCACGTCAGCGCCGCGGTCTATTAGCAGCCTTGCGAGGTTGGTGTGTCCATAAAATGATGCACAATGCAGAGGAGTCCAGTGTCGCATCTCGTACACGTCTACCTCGGAGCTATAGTCTAGTAAAAGCTCTGCAACTTCAACGTGTCCGAAATATGACACCAAGTGTAATGGGGCGATGCCACTTGCGGTTCGGAAATTAATATCCGAGCCACGACTTATAAGAAGGCGTGAAACGTCAAGCTTCCCGTTCATACATGCCAAGTGTAACGGTGTCTCTTGTTTTTGAGTTAGAGCATCAAGAATTGCGCCAGATTCAAGTAACAATTGTGCAATGTCACGATACCCAGAGTGTGCTGCTGCGTGTAGTGGGGTCCGGCCTTCATCGTCGATGGCATTCACATTTGCGTCAGAATTCAAGAGCATCCGCGCAATCTCCAGTGATGATTTCACCATGACGAGCTGTCCACCCTGTGATACTCGGTGAAGCGGTGCCCTGCCATCATCGTCTCGAGAATTAGTGTCTGCACCACTTTGAAGGAGCAGTGACGCGACTTCTAAATGTCCCTTGACCGAGGCGGCATGTAACGGCGTCGTGTGAGAACCGCCTCTGCTGTTGATATCAGATGAATGGGCAACGATCAGGTGCTCCACGAGACCACTGAAACCACACAAGGAGGCATAATAAAGTGGTACAGCCTCGGGCCGCGTCGGATTGATCGTGGACATGTGCTTTATCCAATGACGGTCGATGTCGTATGCCCAGATCCATGCTGCAAAATGTGGCTTTCCAGGGTCAAACAGACGCTCCATGGCCTCCTGAATGTGTGCTGAAACGTTCCTGTGCTGGGCGTGGTCTACCCAGTGTCGTGCAGCATAGGGGCGAGGGGAAAGTGAGCTATGGCGTCTCTGTCGATTTCGTCGTCGAGGTGGAGAAGGACAGTGAGGCTGGCGTGTGCAAGCATGATGTGCGCGGGTTCGGGAGAATGTGATAATATGAAAGACTTTCTTCGGCTTCTGCGAGTCGGTCCGATGTTAGGAACTCCTTGACAGAGAAATGTGCGAATTGTACGACTTGATGGCCTCGACTATCGACGACGGCGATGAGACTAGAGCATACTGACATCACCGCTTGTTCCGGATTCTCTGGACGCCAACCTGTGTTAAATGTAGGGAGAGCTTCATCGTCGAACTGAATTGCAAGAATCTCCGCGAGCTCTTGGACACGAAGAGGGCGAATAGACACCATGAGACATTGGAAAAGTCGTTGGGCATATTCGCGTTTTTCTTCATCAATACCCAGCAGACTGCGGCTGTAAGTTTCGTCCAACGTCTTCGGCAGGTCGTTCAAGACCTTCCGAATACTCGCAGGAAGAGCGCGACGCAGCCTGTCAACCTGGCAGACGAGCCACCGAAACCTACGAGACCATATGAGAATTCCATCGTGAAGCCTAAGACAAGAGATAAGACATGTTATCACTTACATGCCATCCGCTTTGCTAGATAGCGTATCTGCGACAAGTTGCTTGTCCTCCTCGTTCCATCTCTGCATGCTAGGGTCCGACCGGACGATTGAATCGATGTATTCAACCATGTCTTTCTTTTGCCCTATCTCGTCATGAAGACAAATTATGAGAGTCGTCAACGGCTCGAGCACCAATCGGATATCCATCTCCGGCCTACTCGCCACACAAAGATTAAGATTCAGAGGTTTCAAATCGACGATTTCTTTTACAACCTCCAGAACTTCCTCGCGAGCGGATGGCGTCCCCGGAAAATTGGGGCATTCATCGAGAGCGTCGACAATGATATAAATTTGGCCTTGCCCTGGCAGACTCAGCATATCCGTCAAACATTTTTTCAGCGCATCAATGTCGGGTTTCTGCATGCCGCGACCGTGGTCTGAATATAACTTGGAGAGGACGTTGTAACAAGAATCCGATTTAGCAGAAAGCTGCGAAACTAGGGAGGAGAGCAAGCCATAGCAGTCTTGCTTTTTAAGATCCCGGAAATCAAAGTAATAGTAGGCCATCGTGGCCAGTCCCGTTGTATGCATGCCCTTGACGTCTTGAATAATCGCAGATCTAATAGGCCCTATGAATGACTCGAACAATTCAATAGAAGTTATGACATACAGAAGTGTGCTCTTTCCTGCGCCCGCTGTGCGATCAACAAGTTATAGATATAAGGCGCTCATACGTATTTCGAATGACGTACGTTTTCCGTGAATCCACAAGAGTGACCCATTCTCCTTCCATTCTGTTAACGCACTGCTCTTGAAGAACCATGCTGTGGTTCCATCATGTCGTGCTTTCGAAACAAAGTTCTGATTCGTCGATGGATCAGGGGGAGACAGCCACTGATCATCTACAAAATACTGTCAGTCTCGGAAACGAAGGGGCGGGGGAGGAGAAACAACAAACGTTTCATCTTGTTCATTTCGTTTGATGCTTGGTGAAGAACGACAACGCTCTCAAGTCAATTAGGGTGATACCTGTTTTGCGCGAGACATACCCGAATGGACAACACCCAAGGCCTGTGCAACAGCCGACAATCCTTCGTCCTTCGTCAACCGATCCAGTCTGTCGAGGGAAGCCTGTATCTTGTCCTTCCCCGACAACACCTTCATGAACTTCTCTATGACACGTTGAGCATAAGTAATGTAGATCTGACGGCGCTCTCACTGAACCGTCCTTGCTTAATTTGTTTCGTGGCCAAGGCAAGCACCGAAAGTAACTCAACCATTATTTTGACGATGAGATCCGTCATCATCTGAGTAGGCGGGATTGTCGTATAGACCTCCAGACGCTTGAGGAAATTCCCCAAGGACTCAAAGAGGTCCAGGAGGGCATCGTAACTTGACGTGACCCCACTGGCAGCCTAGCAAACTCATATATCACAACGTAACTGGTTTAAGAACGTATCAAGGGGACGAACAGAGAGGATGACATCGATTCCAACGAACAAGGCTTTCGCTGGTGGGAAGGGCTGACGAGGTTACGTTAAAAGAGTTACCAGATAGCATGTGTGACTCGGACTTACCAGACTGACCGCTTCGCCTAGAATACCCGAGAACGCCTGAATGATATTCACCGCCGGGCTAAGGCAACTGATTAGTCTGGGACTTCCTTCCCGATAGTCCTTGAATGCCTTCTCTCGTCCTTTGAGCAGTTCTAGGATAGCCCTAGGAGAATTTGCCTGTTTGAACGCGGCAGCGAATGGATTCTTGGAAAGGTCTATTCCAGTTATGTTTGCATAGTCGACCAAGGCATCGGTGATCAATTGAATATTGGAAGTGGAGGGTGTTGAGGATACTTGCACAGTAGATGACATGGAGACCGTGGATCGCTCGCAATTTGTGGTTCAGAGGGGATGGAGTGAGGGAGGGGTGGAACAAGGACTCAGGCCTTCCGGTCCGAATTGCACACCACGAGGCAGTGCACCTCTTCCCTCTTCCCATAACCCACGAACCTACCACTATCCTTCTCTCAATCACCATGTCTCACACTCGCCCCACCTCTACCTTTTTGCAAGCGGCCTTATTTTGTTTATAAGTCGTAATTTGTCCTAATCCGTGATAACTTACTGTAAGGCTCGAGCCGGAGACATGTCCGAGTCGACTTTTCCTCCAACGACTACCTCTCCCTCTCCACCTCTCCAGGGCCACTCCTTCGCGCACGCGTCCTCGCCGCCCTTCACTCATCACCACCCATCCTCGGCTCAGGCGGCTCCTGCCTCCTCGTCTATAACCATGCCCACGTAGCGTTCGGAACCCGCCTCGCGCGATCATTCCGCTCCCCCTGTGGCCCTTCAAGCTTCAACTCCGGGTTCGATGCCAACTCCGGCTTCTTCGAGTGCGTACCGCAGTCACGTGACCTCCTCCACAATGAGGCCGTCCACGCCTCTGTCCACGATGGTGCCCGTGCCTCCTGCATCTCAGCGCGCATGCGCCATCCCTTCGCGCATAATGACGCGCGCGCGTTGTGTACTGCGCTCTATGTGTCTCAGGACGAATATGCTGCACAGAGGGAGGGAAAGAGCAGCGTGTTTGTCACCGTCGACTCGGAGAGCGGATGGCACCGTCGCACCATTCCGCGCGATTTTTGATACCATGAAGAAGGTGGCAAGGTGCAGGAAACGTATATTTGGTCGTCAATTAGGCGCACGCAACAGGGTTGTAGCGTCCGGTGGTGCGTGCCTCTGTACACTAATATGAGTTTCTGATGAACTGGTACCCACAGCGGTATTTTTGACGAACACATTGATCCGAGATTATTTACTCAATTACGCGCGCCCATTAATTTATACAATATCGCTCAGCAGCGCTGCCATCATCGCTGCGTCGTGCTCCTTCGACCTCATCGAGTATGGTACAACCGAAAAAGTATGTGTTCACCGCCCATTCTTTCTCCATCTGGCCCATTCAATCCCTCAAGCTTGCCGCACAAGTTCTCCCTGCATCCCTCTCCGCATCATCTATCCCTTGGCACATCCTCTCCCTCCGGTCCACCTTCAAGAACGACAAACCTCGATGGCCCTGTCGCAAGTGTAAAAACCGGGGTGAGACACTGCAGACGGGCGCGTGATTGTCTGTAAGGACAATGTATTCTAATGGGCGGGACGATCTGCTCGGGAGCGGGGTGGAGTGGACCCGAATGTGGGCAACTTCTCATGATCAAATTGTAGTAACTTAGCACATCATATTTTGTATGCTCAGCCTAAAAGAAGAATGAAACTGTAGCAACTTGATGCATCCATTTGATTTACGGCAAATCAAAATTCAGGTCTTTCCACTGGCACGATCCAGCGATACCCTTGCCTTGGGAGGGGAGGCTCGTCATACAGGTACGTCTGCGCCTGTCCGGATCCCCGCAAGATATTTTGAACAATCCACTGATCAGGCCCATTTGGTGATTCCAGCACCAAAGGGAGGAGATCCGCCAGAGAATTACTACAAAGTAACAAAGGCCGACCAAGTCAACGACAATCCGCATCCCTCTCATAAGCCGCTCGCCTGATCAAGGCCGTTGAGCATTCTGCGCGAAATAATGCTCAGCATTTGGAGATCTTCGTCCCTCAGATCGGAAAGAGAGCGCGACACCAGGTCTTCTTGATCTCGGGGATGTTCGTTCAAAGATTCGACGGAGCGACCAACCGTTTGACTGAGATATACCGTGGTTAGAATAGGTTTGTGATTCATGCCGTTCAATTGTTGGCACGAGGGGGAGGGGACTCGGAGGAGAGGTAAAAACGCACGCACCAGGAGACACCGTACCAAAGTTCTCCTTCTGCATCCCATTTGAAATATCGACAAAGACGCCAGCGATGTTCCCCAAGACGAAATATTCATTCATTCTTCTAATCGGCTCCTTTTTGAAGAACTTCTTTTTCTCCAGATCCTCAGGATCGGCGGACATAGGCCCATCGTTGAATAACTGGGCCGGGATTGGGTCTTCTCTTGAATGCAAATGCCCCGCCGTTGACAGTCTCCCCAACCATATTCAGGCAATTCCTCCGACTGCGTATGCCTCCTCTCCGACGCCTCCGTCGCGTCCTCCGCCCTTGTCACCAGATCGGCGTACATCGTATTTATCGTCGGTGTTTGTGCGCCGGCGAACGTGAAGTTGACGATGGAAAAGGAAGGAAAAATTCGAGCGACTGCCCTGTGCCAACACATTTTCTTAAAGGAAGGAATATAAAGTCCGCAGAAAGAAAAGAAGCTAAAATTTGGGGGAAGGTTATCGATTTTTAGCGAGTAACAATTGAAGAAAAGTGAAACACGCACTATCCAATACCCCGGAAAGTCAAAGGTGAGCAAAAGAGTCAGAGAAAAGGGAACTGACAAGCTTCTATATATGTATGCGTCTCGCTCGTACGTGGGGTATTTGTGATCGATGGTGTGCCAGACCGCCATTCTGTGCTCATATGATGAGTGGTCAATGCCTCAGATAAACTCCAGGTAGTATTAGACCTACCCTTCCCAGGATTGGAGGACCTATCACCCACTACTGTACATGGCTGGGCGTAGTCGGTTCACTAAACGATGTGACAATCTCCGAGTTGGTCTTTGACGCGCAGAAAAAAAGACAAGGTTGTACGTACATGACTGACTCGGAGGACACCGCTATCGGGCCTGGGCACGTGTGCTTTGATCTCAGTTGGCCCGCGGTCCTCGGCTTGGTAGATCGATCATTTGCATATCCCAGAAATTGCGAGTTTCCCATGCGCATAACATGACTGTATTTGCAATAGGTTTCTCCTAAGGTTTGGCTGGCCAGAGCTACTGTACTGTACTGTGCTGTGGTGTCCAAGCCCCGCAATTGTGACACAGCGCAAACATCTTATCTTATCTGTATTCGACTCGTCCTGTCCATGCTTGTTTAAGTGTGCGTCACAGGTGAGGTAGTAATTAGTTGTAGCGACATGATAACGACTCGTCATGGCACCCTCGAATCCTCGGCCGCTCCACCCCACAAATGAAAAGGGTCAACCTCGCACTCTATATGGACCCTTTTACGTCCCACTTACGCTTGCACCGCCTGTTTTTCGTATCTTTCGGGTGAATCGTTGACCCACTGCTTCAAATTGTCCTGCATTAAATTAGAATAGAATCTCAAACGACAGATTGAAAGCAATTACAGGCCAAAAGGCCTCTATGCTGTCACCAAGGGCTGAAATCGAAATCAGATATCGCCCTCGACTCCTCGAGCCATAAAAGGGTTGAGTCGTACCTTGGTCTGTCCGCACCATGCTCCCGAAGTAAATCCGCGATCTTTCGATTTCCGGTTTGCAGCGATAATTCGTATGGTGTTTCGCCGTCGCGATTCATTGCCTGTACGTCCGCGCCACGTTCAATTAAGAGTCTCGTGATCTCGAGGTATCCATAGGCTGCTGAGAATTGTACCGGAGTCCAATGACTTCGGTTCCGTTCGTTTATGTTTGCGCCCTGATCGATGAGCACCCGCAAGACCTCGAGGTGGCCGTATCGTGATGCCCTGTGGAGCGGCGTCCACCCCCGCTTATCACGTGAATCCACCTCCGCGCCTCGCTCGACGAGGAAGCGCACGACGTCGGCATTCCCCTTGGTCGCAGCTCCGTGTAACGGAGTCTCGATACTCGCATTGCCGCTGTTGACATTTATTCCCTGTTCGACCAACGACTTTACGACGTCAATCTTCCCCTCTTCCGCGGCAGCGTGCAATGAAGTCTCTGGCCCGTCCTTCCCATCGTCACGAGTGTCGTACGAAGTTGTGTCCATTGTGGCCGAGCGTGTATCGTTTAAAAGATTTATGTCTGCTTTGTAGTCGGAAATGAACTTCGAAACTTCAGCTTTGCCATTCTCCGATGCCAACTCGGCTGCAGTTTTATTGGCCATGTTGAGCGCGTCGACACCAATACCCCACCCAAGCAACAGCTTCACAACTCCGAGGTGCCCACGTTGCGATGCTGCGTGCAACAAAGTGCAGCCATTGTTGTCCGCAGTACGCAAGTTCGCTCCATTGTCCATCAGGAGACGGGCGATTGCTACTTTTCCGTACAATGCTGCTTGGTAAAGTGGAGTTTCCTGCTTATCATTGACCACATCGATACTTGCGCCACCCTGGAGCAGCAACTCGGTCACCTTGAGATGGCCATTCACGGATGCTAGATGTAACGGAGTGCAGAGGTCATCTGTCTGGGTGTTCACATCAACACTATGGTCTAGCAACAGCCGTGCCATGTCAAGATGTCCGTATCGCGACGCAAAGTGTAATGGAACCCAGCTCTGGTTGTTCCGCGCTTTCACGTCGGCGCCTCGTTCGATGAGAAAGCGCCCGACTTCGACTCGCTCCTTGCTCGACGCCAAGACCAACGGGGTCTCTTGGATCCTGTTCCGAATATCGACGGGAGTGCCACTGTCGATCAATAGTCCATGACGTCGAGGTGCCCATTTTGCGATGCGATATGCAGTGGATTCCATCCCTTGTTATCTTTAACATTGATATCCGCACCATGCTCGATTAGGAGACGAACGACGTCGACTTTGCCGCTGCCAGATGCCACGGCTAATGGCGTCTCTTCGCTCCCGTTCCGAATGTCGACTGAGACACGACACTCCAGCAGGAACTTTATAACGTCGAGATGCCCATCATACGATGCCTTATGGAATGGTGTCCGGCCGTTGTCGTCCCGGGTGGACACAGCCGCACCACTCTCTATCAAGAACCGCGCTATATCGAGGTACCCGTTCCCTGATGCGCGGTCCAAGGGAGTCTCCTGCTTGTCATTCCGGCTGTCAATATCTGCACCACGATGGATCAGCAACTTTACGATGTCGAAGTGACCGTTGCCTGTCGCAAGATGCAGCGCAGTCCTGCCGTTGTCATCGTGGACATTCACATCGGCACTACGTTCTATCAAGAGCCGTGTGAGGTCAAGATGTCCATAACCCGATGTAAAATGCAGGGCAGTGCAACTTTCTGGGCCGCGCACGTTCACGTCAGAACCACGGTCTAATAATAGCCGTGCGATATCAAGGTGCCCATATCCTGATGCCGTATGCAGTGGAAAGCGGTCATCCTCGTCCCGAGAATTGATGTCTGAGCCACGATCTATAAGGAAGCGGGCAACGTCAAGCTTCCCATCGCGACAGGCCACGTGCAGCGGCGTCTGTTGATACTTATCTTGGACATCGAGATTTGCGCCAGATGCAAGTATCAACTCAGCAATGTCACGATACCCGGATCGTGCTGCCGCGTGCAATGGGCTCTGGCCATCACTGTCTGTGACATTCACCTTTGCGCCCAAATCGATGAGGAACCGCGCAATTTCGAGTGATGACTGAGCATCGACGAGCGGTCCGCCCTGTGACACGCGGTGAAGCGGAACCCTGCCCAAATCGTCGCGATAGTTAGGATCTGCACCACCCTTAAGAAGGGTCGATGCGACTTGTAAATGTCCTTTAACCGAAGCGGCATGTAATGGAGTTGTGTGAGAACCACCTCTGGTATTGACTTCTGGTGAATGGGCGGTGATCAGGTGCTCCACGAGGCCACTGAAACCGCACAGAGAGGCATAATAAAGTGGTATAGCCTCGGGTCGCTCCGGGTGTATCGTGGACATCGGCTCTATCCAATAATGGTCGATGTCATATAGCCAGATCCATGCCGAAAAATGTGGCTTTCCAGGGTCGAACAGACACCTCATAACCTTCTGAATCTGCGATGACACGTTCCTGAACCGGGCATGGTCTACCCAGTGTCGGGCGGCATACAGGGCGAGGGGAAAGTGTTCTATGGTCCTTCTGTCGATTTTGTCATCGAGTCGAAGGAGGATACTGAGGCTAGTATGTGCAAGGATGGCATGTGCAGGTTCCGGGAGAATGTGATAGTATGAAAGGTGCTCTTCAGCCGTCGCGAGTCGCTCCGATGTCAAGAACTCTTTGACGGAGAAGTGCGAGAATTGTACGATTCGGTGGCCTTCCCGATTAACGACAGCAATGAGACTGGTACATGCCGACATTACTGCTTCTTCTGCGTCCGGCGGCCGCAATTTTTCGTTGAACGATGCAGTAGCTGTCGCATCGAACTGGACTGCAAAAATCTCTCCAAGCTCCTCAACGCGAAGTGGACGAATCGACTCCGAGAGGCACTTGAACAGACGTTGAGCGTATTCTCGTTTTTCTTTATCGATGCCCAATAATGTCTGCTCGTATGTTTTGTCCAAACTCTCTGGCAAGTCCTTCAACACGCTCCGAATGCTTGCAGGAAAAGTGCGACGGAGTCTGTTAACCTGGCAGACTGCCCACTGAAACCTACAAGATCACATAAGCGTTCATAACAAGTCAAAGACGAGACGAGGTAGGAGACAACTTACATGCCATCCACACTTTGGGAGAGCGTGTCAATAACCAGATTCTGGTCCTCTTCCCTCCATCTCCGCATGTTCCTGTCTGAATGGACAATAGACTTGATGTAATCCATTATGTCCTCTTTCTGTCCGTTCTCTTCATGAAGACAAATCTTGAGCGACGTCAGCGACTCGAGCACCATTCGGATATCTACCTCCGGCCGGCTAGCCACACACAGATGTACATTCAGAGGTTTTAAATCAACAAGCTCTTCAATCAGCTCCAGAACCTCCTCGCGGGCGGATGGGCTTCCCGGAAAATTGGGGCATTCATCGAGAGCGTCGACAATGATATAGATCGGGCTTTGCCCTGGTAGACTCAGCATGTCCTTCACGCACTTTGTGAGCATGCTGGTAGTGGGCTTTCGCGTTCCGCCAGCATGACCTGAATATAACTGGGAGAGGACTTGATAACAAGAATCTGACTCTGCTGAAAGCTGGGAAACAAGAGAGGAGAGGAGGCCATAGCGGTCTTGATTCTTGACATCGCGGAAATCGAAGTAATAGTAGGCCATGATGGCCAGTCCGGCTGCACGCATGCCCTCTACTTCCTCTATGATTGCCGATCTAATAGGCGATATGAATGATTGGACTTCCTGCTATTTGGACAATACCTACAGAAGAGTACTTTTGCCTGACCCCGCTGTATGGTCAATAAGCCACCAATCTAAAGCACACGCTCGCGGTTGGGGAGACTTACGTTTACCATGGATCCACAAGAGAAAGCTAGACGCTTTCCATTGTGTTAACACGTTGCTCTCAAAAAACCACGCGGAAGTTCCAGTACGATGTGCCTTCCAAACGAAATCATGGTTTGTCGAAGGGTCAGGAGGTGACAGCCAATGTTGAACATCCCTCTGTAGTTGGTCACCTCCAAGGCGGTGTCAGTTTTGGTAACGAAAGGTGAGGGAAAATAACGAACGCTTCATCTTGTTCATTTCATTTAACATTTGATGAAGAGCGACTACGAACCAACAGGCAGTGCTTGCTTCGCACGAGAAACATACCCAACTCCTGTCGAATACTATCCGCGGAAGCTTCGCCATCTAACAAAGCAATTGCTCAATAACATTATCTGCAAATAATCACGCAAGAAAAGAATTCCGTACCTTCCATAATTATCTTAATATTACCCACAAGACCATGGACCACACCCAAGGTCTGCGCAACAGTCATCCGAGCCTCGTCCTGCGTCAATCGATCCAATCTCTGGAGTACACCTTCTATCTCTCTGTCCCCTAATAATTTCTTTGCAAACTTCTCTGTGGTACATTTAGCCAGTGTTGAAGTATTTGCGACATCGTACTTACTGAACCGCCCCTGATTAATTTGTTTTGTCGCCAGGGCAAGCACTGAGAGTAACTCTATCATTATCTTCACAATGATATCCGTCATTATTGGAGTAGGTGGGATCGTTGTATAGATCTCCAGACGATTGAGAAAATTCCCCAAGCATTCAAAGAGGTCGAGAACGGCATCATAGCTCGACGTAACTTCGCTGGCAGCCTGGCGTGCTCACGCATTACAGGGAAGTCGGTTGGAGTGCATATTCAAGGGACGCACCGAAAGGAGAGCATCGATCCCAGCCAGCAATGCGTTTGCTGGTGTCTGACGAGGCCACGTTAAAAGTGTCACCATGGCACGTATGACTTACCAGGCTGAATACCCCACCCAGGATACCCGAGAACGCCTGAAGGACCTTGACTGCCGGGCTGAGGAAGTTGATCAATCTCCGATTACCCTCGCGGTATTCCTTAAAAGCCCTCTCCCGTTGTTGGAATAGCTGGAGAATTACTTCAGGAGAACTTGACTGCTCAAATGCGGCAGCGATGGTATACTCAGAGAGATCTATGCCTGTCTCTTCGTAGTAGTCGGTTAAAGCATCAATGATCAGTTGGACGTTAGAATAAGAGGATGTTGCTTGTCTGGCCTGGGTCGACGACATGAAGAAAATGGATTGTTCAGTCCCTTTTGTACGAGGGGATAGTGTAAAGGAAGGGTAAATGAGGGTTCAGGCTAAGAGTTGAGGGGAGGGAAGATGGAGGCGGTGGCTTGATATGTGGGGATATGTGGGTGGCGCCGTGGCGGTGGGAGATGGGCCAGTGCACCGGTACCGCTCCTGGTGCTCTACTGTGCACGGTCCTCTACCGCATGACCTGGAAGAGAATACATTAAGGCTAATCGAGGCTGCTGGCGATGTCTAGGGTGCTACCCTAATGACTGGACCCGCACACACATCTGATGCTGTGAAGACTTTTTGGTTACTCTCATTTCTCAATAAGCATAACGTACAGCGCACATATCACACCTACAGCGAGGGGAGAAAGAGGGAGAGACCAGGTTGCTGACCCTACGATACTACTGTAGATGGACAAGATGATGGACTCGATTCCGCCTTCACTGCTCACGCGGCCGTGTTTCTTCAATGTAGCGCGGCTGAAGTCGCGCTGGTGAGTCTGGGAAGGAGAGTAAAGAGAGGGGGTTCAATACTCGGCAGGACGCTGGCGTGCGAGGCTGCTTGGCGGCTCGGGTTGGCGTAGCGTCGTTTGGGTCGTAGTGGCGGTAGTAAGTAAGATACGAAGAGGGACGCGTGATGCCAGTGTGACACCTAACGCGTGACGGTATACATGAGGCTACGAAACTGCGACTGCGAGCGGGTGGCGCTCTCAAGAGTGACACGAGAGACAGAAAGAGGGCATAAATCGAATAAACTGTAAAACTGAGCATTGCTGCTATGCGGTTGCCGTCCCAATTGAATAGGGTCGACCTGTGCGAGCATGTTACACCGTTGTATTCTCCCACCCACACATTACCATCCCCAGAACAAGTCTTAAACACACCCCGACCAACATTGATGCTGACTTCCTCACCTGCAAACCGGATAACAACAATGTTAACGTCTTCATAGGCGAGGACGAAAAGCGTCAAGAAAATCACTTCAAAAGTGTACAACAGTACAAGAGCATGTACACAGTAACATTCGCGCCGCACACGCATAAGTCACAGATGTGAAATAGATCACGTATATCGCACAGCTGGTGGCAGTGGGTAGGTGACAGAGTGATTGCGAATTGCGATGCAATGCGCAGGGTTGCGCCGTCGCGCGGTGCGGGCTGGAATTTTCCCACCCGCAAGAAACCCATACCCGCCGCGGGTTAGACGGGTCTCCCAGGTTTTTTTTTCTTCGCTACCCAGTCTCACCATCCTCCACCGCCGCGCCGCCGCCACCTTCAACTTCCTGCAAAGAAGAGTCAGTGTGCTGACACTGATGGAGACCGCGGATCGTTCGCAATTTCTGGTTCAGATTCAGAAGGATGAAGTGAGGGAAGAGTGGAACGGGCTTAAGGCCTTCAGGTCCGAATGATGAGCCATATATTAAGCTACAGTAACTTACAGTATTCGGAAGCTGTGGAGAGTCCGTGGGACGATGTGAATGACAGCCATTGTCATATAGAATATGAGGCACACCGGGAGGTAGTGTACCTCTGTCCCACTATCCTTCTCTCATTCCCCATGTCTCACACTCGCCCCACTTCTACCTTTTTCCAAACGGCCTTGTTTCGTTTATAGGTCGTATATTTTTCCAAATCGGTGATGTTACTGTAAGGCTCGGGCTCCCCGAGACATGTCCGAGTCTGCGGTCCTCGCTTCCGCAGGAACATCAGACGCCGTCTTCCCGATCCTTCTCTCTCGCTCTCCCCGTCAACTTCCTGAACCATCTCCCATGCAGCCATCACTGCGGCATCAGTCCCACGCCGTGGCCGGACTCAGTACCAGTCGACTTTTCCTCCAACGACTACCTCTCCTCTGAGCATCTCCACTTCTCCACTCCTTCGCGCACGCGTCCTCGCCGCCCTTCACACATCACCAGCCATCCTTGGCTCAGGTGGCTCCCGCCCCCTCATCTACAACCGTGTCCCCGTAGCGCTCGAAGCCCGCCTCGCGCGGACATTCCGCTCCCCTGCGGCCCTTTTCTTCAATCTCGGGTTCGATGCCAACGCGGGCTTTTTCGCATGCGTACCACAGTCAGGTGACGCCCTCCTCAACGATGAGGCCATCCACGCCTCTGTCCACGATGGTGCCCGTGCCTCCCGCATCGCAGCGCGCATGCACCGTCCCTTGGCGCATAATGACGCGCGCGCGTTGCGTACTGCGCTCTGTGCGGTTCGGAACGAATATGCTGCACTGAGAGAAGGCAAGAGCAGCGTGTTCGTCGCCGTCGAGATCGTATATAGCATGGATGGCACTATCGTTCCACTCCATGCGATTCTTGATACCAAGAAGGTCTTCCCTGTGGGCAACGCATATTTGGTCGTCAGTGATGCGCACGCAACGGGGTTGTATGGGCCTCGAGGTCGTGGGATGGTTGCACAACTCGGGCTAGAGGACTGCGTGCTTGCCCAGCTGCACACCTTCGGCAAGGCGCTGGCAGCGTCCGGTGGTACGTGCCTCTGCATACTACAGTAATATGAGTTTCTGATGAACTGGTACCCACAGAGGTGTGGTTGACAAACACGATCCGAAATAACTTACTCAATTACGCACACCCATCAATTTATACGACATCGCTCAGCAACGCTGCTATCATCGCCGCGTCGTGCTCCTTCGACCTCCTCAAGGATGGTAAGCCAAAAAAGTACGTGTTCACCGCACGTGCTTTCGCCATCTGGCCCATTCAATTCCTCAAGCTTGCGACACAAGTCCTTGAACACTCGACATACCTCCAAGTAAGCTTCCGTGCGTCCCCCTTCGCGTCATTTGTCCCTCCGCACATTCTCTCCCTACCGGCCCACCTTCAAGAACGACAAACCTCGACGGCCCAACCGCCAACACTGATCATGCCGCTCTTGACGCGCTACTCTCGCTCTTTTCACTCACCTCCTCGCACACGGACTCAACGCACGTCCGATCAGTTGGCATAGGGTATGGTCCGAGTACGAGTATGGTTGCATGGCAATACTCTGACAGAGACCGATGCCCTAGTGAGTGGCGTCCGTGGGCTGCAGACACCACGCAACCCGCTCCGAGCTGACAGGGCCGGAGGAGATCAACCGGGAGCGGGGTGGAGTGGACCCGAATGTGGGCAACTTCTCACGATCAAATTGTAGTAACTTAGCACAGCAGATTTTTGTATGCTCAGCCATAAAAGAAGAATGAAACTGTAGCAACTTGATGCATCTGTTTGATTTTCGGCAAGTCAAGATACAGGTCTTTCCACTGGCACGATCCAGCGATAATCTTGCCTCGGGAGGTTCGTCAGACAGGTACGTCTGCGCTTGTCCGGATCCCTGAAAGCAAAGTGTGATCTTTTGAACAATCCATTGATCGGGCCCATTTGGTGATTCCAGCACCAAAGGGAGGAAATCCTCCAGCAAATTACTACAAATTAAAGTAACAAAGACCGACCAAGTCAACGACAATCTGCATCTCTCTCATAAGCCGCTCGCCTAATCAAGTCTGTTGAGCATTCTGCGCGAAATAATGCTCAGCATTTGGAGATCCTCGTCCCTCAGATCGGAAAGAGGGCGCGACACCGGGTCTTCTTGATCCCGGGGATGTTCGTTCAAAGATTCGACGGAGCGACCAACCGTTTGACTAAGATATACCATAGTCAGAATAGGTTTGTTACCCATGCCGTTCAAGTGTTGGCACGAGGGGGAGGGGACTCGGAGGAGAGGTAAAAAACGTACGCGCCAGGAGACACCGTACCAGTGATCTCCTTCTGCATCCCATTCGAAATACCGATAAAGACGCCAGCGATGCTCCCCAAGACTAAATATTCCTTCATTTTTCTAATCACCTCCTTGTTGAAGAACTTGTTTTTATCCGGATCCTCAGGGTTGGTCGACAGAGTCACATCGTCGAACGACTGGGCCGGGATTGGGTCGACTCTTGAATACAAATTCCCCGCCGTCGACGTTTCCTCCAGCCATTGGGGCAACTCCTCCGACTGCGCATGCCCCCTCTCCGACGCCTCTGTCACATCGTCAGGCCCTGTCACCAAATTGACGCGCATTTCATCCATCGTCGGTGATTGTGCGCCGGTGAAGGTGAAGTTTGCGATGGAAAAGAAAAGAATGATTCGAGCGACCGCCCTGTGCCGACGCATTTTCTTAAAGGAAGTAATAAAGTCCACAGAAAAGAAAAGAGGCTACGAATTGTGGGGAAGGTTCTGGATTTTTAGCCAGTAACGATTGAAGGAAATGGTAATACGCACTATCCAGTACCCAAGAAAGTTAAAGGTGAGCAAAAGAGCCAAAAGAAGAGGTTGAGAATTGACAAGGTTCTATATATGTGTGCGTCTCGCTCATGGGCACTTGTGATCGGTGATGCGGTGATGTGCCAAACCGCCATTCTGTGCTCCATACGACGAGAGTCAGTGGACCAGGGATCAATATCGATCAATGCCTCGGATAAAAGATCTACCTTGCCCAGGATCGGAGGACCCATGACCTGCTACATGGTGGGCGTAGTCGGCTCACTAAACGGTGTGATAGATAACCCCCAAGTTGATCTTCGACCGCACAAAAAATGAAACACGATTGTACACCCCGCCGCCATTGGGCCTGGGCGCGTGCACTTTAATCTCAGTTGTCCCGCGGTCCTCGGCTTGAACGACTGACCATTTCCATGGCCAAAAATTCTTGTTCAAATTGCGAGTTTTTCTATGGGCATACTGTAACTTACTGCTTCGCATCTGCGCGAATGTTTAAACTCCGACTAAATCCTAACTCAGTCTGCTCACCGCTCTGTAATCATAGCGTGTTGAGTGCCGCTTCGCTAAAGCGGTAAGAACTGGTGCTTGCCCTCTGGATCCATGGCTGTCATGCGGTGCCACTTTGTAGAGATCACACCCCTCATAAATTTGCTCCACCTTGCTCACAGAAATCCTTACGCCTCGCGCGTGCCGTGATCAGGTGACACCCCCCTGGAGCCATGGATGGCGAGGCCATCCACGCCTCCTGCACGATAGTGTCCGTATCTGATTGCACCATGCATTCTCTGTCCCTTTGCGCATGGCGATGTGTGTTTGCTACAGTCGAGAGCGTGTATTGTTGATGTTGAGATATGCGTGCACTGGAGTCAGTAGATCAGCTGACAGGACAGGGTTACTGATCCGCGTCTCGGATGTCCGTGCCGGAGGCTCCGATTTGTGGAGCAGCACAGTATATACCTTAGCTACGCATATATTATCTACCCAATATACTTGTGATATACTACTCATATATGCACTGATCGCGCTCCACACTTCTTATATAAGTAGATAGTTTATGATGCATCACTTCAGTCTAAAGTATCATGATATCAACTGAATACATATACGCCCTACAGGCGTTATCTTATCTACGAGACTACGTCTCATACGCTGCGTTTCCACATGTATAGTATGGATGGCACTATGGTTCAGCACTGCGCAATTCTTGATATTCTTGATACCACGGATGAGGTCTTCCTGAAAGGGAAACACGCCACATTTTTCTTTGCGTAGTATTAGTATAGTATACGTTCGGCTTACGCCCATTGAAGATAATTTTGATCTTTTCGAATCGAGCATTTGATTTGCTCCAGTCCATGAAAATACTGTAGTTCCTTCCCCTCTAGGCTCAATATCACTTCGGCTATTTCAAGAGCCAGTAGGACAGTGCATTTGAGACAAGTCAAACCTTCCTCTCAGCCAAACTCAAAAGTATCTCATTATACAGAATTAAATGTCAGTGTAAGATAGTTCTTTCTTCCTCTAAGGCCTAAAATCGAAGCGCCAGTCAGATAACGCATTCAAGTCATAAAGAGATCTTGTCGAACCTTTCTCAAGCCCCGAGTCAGCCCGCGCCATGCTTTCGGAGTAGATATGCAATCTCTCGTTGTCCTCTTCGCAACGACACTTGGTATGGTGTTTCACCCTCGCCATCTATTGCATGTATGTCTGCGCCACGTTCGAGTAACAGTTTCACCACCTCGAGGTGTCCATTGTGTGTTGAGAAGTGCATCGGGGTTCGATAGTTCCGCTGCCTTGCATTCAAGTTTGCGCCGTGGTCGACAAGAACCCGCGAGACCTCGAGGTGACCATTTACTGATGACAAGTGCAGCGGAGTGTCCTCCCACTTATTACGTAAATCCAGCCCCGCGCCCCGCTCGATGAACAAGCGCACCACATTGACGTTCCCCTTGGCCGCGGCTCTGTGTAATGGAGTCTCGTTATTTGCACCGCGGGCGTTGATATCCACTCCTTGTTCGAGCAATGACGATACGACATCAATCTTCCCCTCCTCCACAGCAGCGTGCAATGAAACCTCTGGCCCGTCCTTCCCATCGTCATGAGCGTCGTACTGAGTCGTATCCATTGTAGTCGAGCGTTTATCGTTTTGAATATTTGCATCTGCTTTGTAGTCGGAAAGGAACTTCGCAACTTCGGTTTTGCCATTCTCCGATGCCAACTCGGCTGCAGTTTTATTCGCCACGTTGAGCGCGTCGACATCGACACCCCAGCAGCAAAGCAACAGCTGTACAACTCCGAGGTGCCCACGTTGCGATGCCACGTGTAACAAAGTGCAGCCATTGTTGTCTGCAGTATGTAAGTTCGCTCCATGGTCGATCAGGAGACGGGCGATTGCCACTTTCTCATACCATAGTGCTTGGTAAAGTGGTGTTTCATGCTTGTCATTGACCACGTCGACACTTGCGCCGCGCTGGAGCAGTAACTTGGTAACCTCGAGTTGGCCATTTGCGGATGCTAGATGTAACGGAGTGCAGAGGTCATCTTTCTGGGTATTCGCGTCAACACCGTGGTCTAGCAACAGCTGCACCATGTCAAGATGTCCGTATCGCGACGCGAAGTGTAATGGAACCCAGCTCTGGTTGTTCCGCGCATTCAAGTCGGCGCCTCGCTTGATGAGGAAGCGCCCGACTTCGACTCGCCCATATCTCGACGCCAAGACCAACGGAGTCCGTTGAACGCCGTTCCGAGTATCGACGGGGGTGCCACTGTTGATCAATAGTCGCACGATGTCGAGGTGCCCATTTTGCGACGCGATGTGTACCGGATCCGAACTGATCTTGTCCCTTATTTGAATATCTGCACCTTGCTCGATCAGGAAGCGTACGATGTCGAGCTTCCCGTTCCTAGATGCAAGGTACAATGATGTCTCTTCATCTCCGTTCCGAATGTCGACATCGATGCCACGTTCTATTAACAACTTCACGACGCGGAGGTGCCCATAAAATGATGCTTTGTGGATTGGTGTCGAG
This sequence comes from Russula griseocarnosa, assembly GCA_022884055.1. NCBI lineage: Eukaryota > Fungi > Basidiomycota > Agaricomycetes > Russulales > Russulaceae > Russula > Russula griseocarnosa. Next base: position 1,019,951 of record JAGKRU010000007.1, on the reverse strand, counting down.
CCTTTGTCATCCCGGGTGGACACGGTCGCGCCGCTCTCGATCAAGAAGCGTGCTATATCGAGGTAACCTTTCTTTGATGCGCCGCTCAAGGGAGTCCCCTGCTTCTCGTTCCGGCCGTCAATATGTGCACCTCGCTTGACGAGTAACTTCGTGGTGTCGAGATGCCCATAGTATGACGCAAGATACAGCGGTGATAAGCCATCTGCCTTGTGGGTGTTCATATCAGCGTCGCGGTCTATCAAAAACCGTGCAAGGTCAAGATATCCATATCTTGACGCATAGTGCAGGCAACTAAAATGTTGTGTCTCTTGTTCGTGCACATTAGAGCCGCGGTCTAGTAAAAGTTGTGAGACGCCCATATGTCCGAATCGTGATGCCATCAGTAATGGGGTGAGGCCGCTTTTTTCCCGGGATTTTATGTCCGAGCCACGATCAATAAGGAGGCGCGAAACGTCAAGCTTCCCGTTTCCACACGCCAGGTGTAACGGTGTCTCTTGATTCTCATTTCGAGCGTCGAGAATTGCGCCAGATTCAAGTAACAATTCCGCGATGTCACGATACCCAGACCGTGCTGCCGCATGTAGAGGGGTCCGTCTTCGATTGTCGATGACGTTCACCTTTGCGTCAGAATTCAAGAGGATCCGCGCAATCTCCGGTAATGATTCTACGTTGACGAGCTGTCCACCCTGTGATACTCGGTGAAGTGGTGCCCTGCCCAGATCGTCGCGAGAGTTAGAGTCTGCGCCGTTTCGAAGAAGCAGAGACGCGACTTCTAAGTGTCCCTTGACTGAGGCGGCATGTAACGGCGTTGTGTGAGAACCGCCCCTGCTGTTGACATCGATTGAATAGGAAACGATCAGGTGCTCCACGAGACCACCGAAACCACAAAGGGAGGCATAATAAAGTGGTACAGCCTCGGGCCGCGTCGGATGTGTTGTGGACATGGGCTCTATCCAATGGCGGTCGATGTTGTATAGCCAGATCCATGCGGCAAAACATGGCTTTCCAGGGTCAAACAGACGCTCCATGACCTCCTGGATGTGTGTTGAAACGTTCCTGTACTGGGCATGGTCTACCCAGTGTCGTGCGGCATATGGAGCGAGAGGAAAGTGACGGATGGTACTTCTGTCGATTTTGTCATCGAGGTGGAGGAGGACACTGAGGCTGGCGTGTGCAAGCATGGTGTGCGCAGGTTCGGGGAGAATGTGATAATATGAAAGACTTTCTTCAGCTGCCGCGAGTCGATCGGATGTCAGGAACTCCTTGACAGAGAAATGTGCGAATTGTACGACTTGGTGGCCTCGACTATCGACGACGGCGATGAGACTAGAGCATACTGACATCACCGCTTGTTCTGCATTCCCTGGACGCCAAGCTGCGTTAAACGTAGGGAGCGCTTCATCGTCAAACTGAACAGCAAGAATCTCCGCAAGTTCTTTGACGCGAAGAGGCCGAATAGACACTATGAGACATTGGAAGAGTCGTTGTGCATATTCTCGCTTCTCCTCATCGATACACTGAAGTGTGCGGCCGTATGTTTCGTCCAACGTCTTCGGCAAGTCGTTCAGAACCCTTCGGATACTCGCAGGGAGAGTTCGACGCAGCCTGTCAATCTGGCAGACGATCCAGCGGAACCTACAGGATCATGTGAGTTCATTGGGAACCCCAAGGCAAGGTACGACTTAGAGACGACTTACATTCCGTCCGCTTTATCAGATAGAACATCAACAACAAGTTGCTTGTTCTCCTCCGTCCATTTCTGCATGTCCTTGTCCGAAGAAATGACGAACTTGATATATCTAACTATGTCCTCCTTTTGCCCGATCTCGTCATGAAGAGAAACCTTGAGAGATGTCAACGGTTCGAGCACCATTCGGATATCTATCTCCGGCCGGCTTGCCACACATAGATGTACGTTCGGAAGTTTCAATTCAACGAGTTCTTCAATCAGCTTCAGGACCTTCTCGCGAGCGGACGGAATCCCAGAAAAATTGGGGCATTCATCGAGAGCGTCGGCAATTATATAAACCGGGCCTTGCCCTGGCTGACTCAGCATGTCCGTCATACAGTTTTTGAGGGCGCTAATGCTGGGCTTTCGAGCGCCGCGATTATTGGCCGAATATAACTGGGAGAGGATATTATAACAGGAGTCTGATTCGGCAGAGAGTTGCGAAATGAGGGAGGAGAGAAAGCCATAACAGCCTTGCTTCTTGACGTCTCGAAAGTCAAAGTAATAGTAGGCCATCGTGGCCAATCCGGCTGCGTGCTTGCCTTCAATTTCCTGAATGACTGCGGATCTAGTGGACATTATGAATGACTTGAAACGACCCCATAGAGATGTACTGCAACATACAAAAGTGTGCTCTTCCCTGCCCCCGCTTCAAGCAAAACGAGTCATTCGTGCAAGGTACTCGTCGGTGATTTGAAAAACATACGTTTGCCATAAATCCACAAAAGCGATCCCCTCGCTTTCCATTCTGCCAATGCATCGCTCACAAAGAACCATGCTGCAGTTCCACTATGTCGTGCTTCCGATACAAAGTTTTGATTCGTCGATGGGTCAGGGGGAGCGAGCCAGTGTTGAACGTCTCTTTGTAGCTGGTCACCTGCACGATTCTGTCAGTCTCGGAAATGAAAGATAAGCTCAAAAAACAGACGTTTCGTTTTATTTATTTCATGTAACTCTTGATGAAGAGCGACTTCGACCCGCAAGTCAGTACAGGTGATACCTATTTCGCGCAAAAAACATGCCTAAATCCTGTCGAATACCATCCATTGATGCCTCCCGATCTAACGGAACAAATGTCAGAAAATCACCTGAAAATATACATGCAAGCATTGCGCACCTTCCATGATTACCTTCACACTGCCTACAAGACCGTGGACCACACTCATTGTCTGAGTAGCAGTCATCCGAGCCTCATCTTGGGTCAATCGATCCAATCTCTCAACAGTGGCTTCTATCTCGCTGTCGCCTAACAGCTTCTTCGCGAACTTCTCTGCGGCAACTCAATCACGGGTATTGTATATGACAGTGCACTTACTGAACCGACCCTCCTTAATTTGCTTGGTCGCCAAGGCCAGCACCGAAAGTATTTCAACCATTATCTTCACGATGATATCTGTCATTACAGAAGTAAGCGGTAACATCGTATAAATCTCCAGACGTCTGAGGAAGTTCCCCAAGCACTCAAAAAGGTTGAGGAGGGCATCGTAGCTTGATGATACCCGACAGGCAGCCTGGCATACTCCTACGTCACAGGAAAACTAGTTTAATATCGTATTAAAGAGACGTACATCAAGGAGCGCATCAATCCCGACGAGCAACGCTTTTGCTGGGGAAAAGGGGACCTGACGAGGTCACGTTAATAAACCTATCAGACTAAAGGTGACGATAAAGGCGTAACATCAGACTGACCGCTTCACTCAGGATACCTGAGAAGGCCTGAAGGACTTTAACTGCCGGACTGAGACAGTTTATCAGTCTCCGATTAACGTCGCGGTATTCTTTAAAAGCTTTCTCCCGTTGCCGGAGTAATTGGAGAATAGCCTCAGGAGAATTTGACTGTTCAAGCGCAGTAGAGAAGGGATTGTTAGAGAAGTCGATTCCTGTCTCTTTGGAATAATCGGCTAAAGCACCGATGATCAATTGGATGTTAGAAGGGGACGTTGCTTGTCCAGTTAACGACATGATGAGGTAGATGTCCAGTTCTCTTGTTCGGAGGGGGTAGCTTAGTACTGGGGGAAGGGAGAACAGACTGAGAGCGTGATGGTACAGCCTGGGATCGATGGTATATGGAGAGGAAGGCCCACGCAGGTGAAACGTGAAACGTAATAATAATAATATTGGCCAACTACGCTCTCTAAATAGCCAGTTAAAACTATAACTAGCCTCGTTGGCTCGTTGTAAGAAAAGAAGAAAGAAATAGTCCAGGTGACATGGTCAGGTGGGCGAGAGATTTACGGCATCATTGGGTCCAGGCATTACAAACCTTGAACTCAGACAGGCGGAGTTGAAAAAACTCATACATGAGTGCTACATATCGGGTATAAAGAGTCATGTGACGGTAGCCGGTGTGGACGATAGGATTATCTTGCACCGGTCAATGATGGAGACGGTGCTAACCTCTGCCAGGGCGACTTGACACGCGGGTGGCGGTGAGGGTTACGGCATTATTAGGTTTGGGCCGCGCACCCCGACCAACATTGATGCTGACCTCCTCACCCGCGAACTAGATAACAACAATGCCAACGTTTCCATAAAGCATACCAGTGGCATGCACGCATTCGCGAGCCCTTAAGTCACAGATGATGAGACGGATCGCGTACATCGCACAGCTGGGTGGGCCGTGGGTAGGTAAAGGTGACGGAGTGCTTGCGATGGCCGAATGCTGCAGGATGATGAGGGCGATGAAGAAACAAATGAAGAGGAGGGAGGGCGGCGGCGATGATTATCTAGATACGTTCGGGGCACACTTCAAGCCATCGTTGTCATGGGTAGGTGCAGGCTTGATGGAAGCAGCTTCAGGTTTTGTCAACTCTCTCACAGCGTGCTCAAGGTGGGGGGAGGGAACGACATGGAGGGCGTCGGGGAGGGTAAGGTGTCATTCGGCGGCATGCAGAGAGAGCATACTATATTCCTCGCGTATGCGCGGCGCTTGGCTTGGGATGCATACTTGTCGGCGTGGATCGGGTGGAGAAAGAAACAGGTAGAGAAGCGTCACACCCAGTTGTGCAGCAGGTATGCGGAATCCACACGGGTCCTACACGGCCTCGGCGTGTTCTCCGAACGGTGACCTCTTTAGGATATACTGTGAATCTCAAGACGTTTCCCATACATTCCAAGAGACCAATGAGGGCATCATGGTACGATGCACTCATGGATCTCTTGCTTATGCTGGGTCCGCTGGCAAATTGACAGACCCACAGATACAAGAGGGAAACGCACAATGAGGAGCACTTTCGATGCCGACTGGGCCTCTGAGGCACCTAATTGACTCGGGTCTCCATCGCGAGATGTTGCAGTCAGCCTTGTCCTCGTCCTGCTCTAGTCGTTATCGAAGAAGTTCAAGCTTTAAGGATGGCATCGGGAGAGATTGAAAGCTCGAGCTTTTCGGTGAAAGGGTTCTTTGACATAGTTGGTCGGCGCATTCATAATTAATTAGGGATAGTTGCATTTCTAGGTGACTTACCACTGACCGCCGAGAAGATAGACCGTGAGAGAGAGGAACAACAGCGAACGGCAATTCGGAATGTATGCGGAAGGTTACGGCAACAACCGCGTTGTTGAAACCCGAACCCGTCAGTTGACGAGCCTCACACCATTTCTCGAGGGTCCCGTCAAGTTCTTGTTCCCCGATACTGTACTAATGTGAATTCCTATTTCGTTTCGACACCCTTTTACCGTGGTTAACCCTGTAGTTTGTCATGTGACTGTAGAACTCATCTCGACAAAGGCATGTCGGGAAATTTTCATTAATTGCTCGTACAACACCATCTTCTCTATGACGGAGTACAGACGGACAGATCTCTGTTGACAAATGTGAGGCGATCTAGACGGGAAAGGGGTACTTACAGCCGTTTTCATAGAGGATGGCAGTCGACGCGTTTTTTGTCCAATTAGGAAAATAGATTTTTTTTTGAAAAATTTGTACTTTTACGCTCTTCCCTGAATCCCTGTACCCCGTCCGACTACTATAATGCCTAAACCTCCAACCAAGAAGATGAGTGTATCCATTACACGGACCATAGCATCTTGCCCCATCCCGCTTGATGACGAGATGGTAAGGCACTTCCTCTTGGAATGCCCGGGATACGCACACAAGAGATGGGCACTGGAGAAGAGGCTTAGTAGAAGGCATAAGGCACTAACACTGGAGAACCTGCTGGGAGATGAAGAGGCTATCATTCCGTTAACCAATTACATCAACGCGAGTCACAGATTCACGTACAACCCCTAAACCCCACCACACACCCGCCACACACCCACCCTCACCCACCTTCCCAACACATTCAACTATCCCTGTAACGCAAGATGCAAGCGCAAGACCAGCGCGCACGCGATAACAACAGTCAAGGACTGGACGACAAATGGGCAACCTCCAAGGGCGTGTCCAAGTGCGTACACCCACGGAGCCTCAATGATAATGCGACCCTTCGGCTTCCACACTTCGCTCCCCACTGTTTCCTGGCCTGGCCACTATGCACACCATGCTCGACACCAACCCTTTTCTCGCGTTACGCAACGATGGCCCAGGCCATGGGAGTAGTTCCACGTTCAGATAATCACATAGAGTTTGCACACAAAGCATAGTATAAATTGTACAGTCAGTGCTACATGGGGTACTATACCCCGAGGTGCACGTTAATGGATTTGAAAAAAAAAACGGCCAGTAAAATCTGCGCGGCGTGCGTCATTACGCATTATGCATTATGTTTCAAGGCAACATGTTTGAGTTTTTTGTGGCTGACACTAGCACGTTCAAGCTCGCGATGGATTGTGACATAGTTGACAGAAATGAAGCGATTTGTCTTCAGAAGGTATAAAAGCTCATCAAGAAAGTAGTCAAGGTTTTGGTTTATTAGACGAATGAGATACTCAACATCATCACGGTCAAGGTGACGAAGACGTCCACGAAGGCTTTGGCCGGGGCCATAGCATCATTTTTGGGCACCTCGATATCGTACGCTTCCTGATCGAGAAGGCGCAGCCGTGTCTGCCCCGGATATGGAAGGAACACACCATTCCACAAGGCATCGCGCCAGGGGCACCTTCATGTCACGAAGTTCTTGCTGGAGTGTGACCGTGACATCGATGTCAACATCCGGAATGGAAACGGGCAGACGTCACTGTACTTTGCATCTAGCAACGGGAAGCCCGTATGTCGTACGCTTCCTGATCGATAATCGTGCAAATATCCATATGGGAGACAACGCTAGCTCGAATCTCTGCACATCGCATCGCAAAACGGGCACCTCGACGTCGTGCAATTGATGATCAACGCTTGCATTCCTGTCGACGTTCGAATGGGACCCAAAAGACCCATAGCATTGGCGTCAAGCAAAGGTAGAGCTGAAGTTGGGCGCTTCCTCATCGAGCAAAGCGCCGACATGGACGCTCGGGATGATCAGAGCCAGGCTCCATTACACCTCGCTTCACAACATGGACACCTTGACATGGCACGACTGTTGCTGGACCATGGAGTTGATCCGAACATCAGTCCAACTACCTCTATAGTCCCTTACATCTTGCATCGGCCAATCGCCACCTCAAGGTTGTCGAGTTGCTCATCCAGCGTGGTGCAAGTGTCGACGTATTCAATCACAAGCATGAAACTCCTCTCTATCAAGCAGTGACGAATGGGAATGCTGCGATCGCCCGTCTCTTGATTGACTGCGGAGCGACCGTGCATGCTGCGGACAGTAACGGCTGCACGCTATTGCATGCGGCGTCGCAACGTGGCATCTCGGAGTTGTAAAGCTGTTGCTTCGACAGGGTGCTGATGTCGACGCCCTCAACAAGGCCGGTAGAAGTGCAGCCGAGTTGGCATCAGAGAATGGGCAAGCTAAGGTGCGAATTTCATTTCCGATTTCAAAGCGAATCCAAATACTCGAAACACGTTGCTATCACGACATTGGACATAGTTGAGTTCGGTACAGGGGACGATGGGAAGGAGGCAAAGATTTCCTTGCATGCTGCCGCAGAAGAAGGTAACCTTGCACTGTGAAGTCATTGCTCGAACGGGGAGTGATATCAATGCCCACAATGCAAGTAACGAGACTCCGTTAAAAAGAGCCGCGGGCAAGGGAACGTCGATGTCGTGCGCTTGCTCATCAAGCGGGGCGCGGAGGTGGATTCACGTGATGATAGGGGGTGGACCCCACTGCAGGTAGCATCACAGGCGGGCACCTTGAGGTCTGCCGAATTCTTCTCGATCACGGCGCAGACGTGAACGCGAGGAAGCGGAACAATTGGACTTCCATACACCAATCAGCAGCCGATGGACACCCCAAGGTCGTGAAACTGTTACTTGAACGTGGCGCGGACATAGATGCAATGAATGCGAGGGTGAAACACCATACCAACTATCGTTGCGAACAGGAAACCCAGAGATCGCAGAACTACTTCGTGCGAATGGCGCGGGCAGACCCGGAGAAATGTTCGACGAAATCCCTATATGACTTACTGTAAATGGGTTATTTGACTGGCATGTAACTGTCATTTGTCTGTAGAATAGGATTTTTTTGAGTTTGGTGCGGGACAATCCGAAACAGTGGGTTGATGATTACAACGGAAAGGTACTGAATTTACCGGCGATGGGTGCAGGTGCGTTTAGTAGTCAAGCGAAGCGCGAGGCATCGGAGCCGCCGGATCCGCCGGATCCCATGAAAACAAGAAATAACCAGGTTTTTTATGTTCTATGTCCCCGCACCACGGAGGTACTTCTGGATCTACTAAAAAGTGCTCTCTGAAAACCTGGCGCAGCCTGTCTTCGTGCATCACGGCCTCGAGGACGGATTAAGATGATGAAGTGGATGAAGGCGAGGACAATATGAAGGAGAGAAATGCAAATGTAAAAGCAAATGTCAAAATGTTCTTCCTTTTTTCCCCTTTCATGGAGACGAGTCCAAACGGCAGATGAAACCAAGCTGCTCCCCTGGAGTGGGCATGCTACTGTACTATTCTCTATGCGTCCCACATATCACGTAAATCCACCACCTCCGCGCCTCGCCCGATGAGCTCAATGAGGAAGCTCACGACGTCGACATTCCCTTGGACGCTGCTCTGTCTAACGGAGTCTGAAAAACTTGCACCGTGATTGCTGATATTTATCCCCTGTTCGAGCAACGACATTTACGACATCAATCTTCCCTCCTCCGCCACAGCGCGCAATAAAGCTCCGACCCGCCCTTCCCCATAGCACGAGTGTCGTACTAATTTGTGTCTGTTGTATCGTAGCCGAGCGTGCAAATGGACCAGCGGTCAGACGTTACAACAAAACTCACTCGCACGAGTGACGCGGCGACCTACTCGGGCCGTGCTACAATGGCACGTACACGTTGCAGCATGATGCAGTTAGTCGCTAAATGAGAGGTGGGTAGGATCAAAATTGCTACGAATAGCAGTGTTGCGGACATAATGGTAGAGGTGATGATTGCGATATCAATCTTCGCGAGTGGAAAGGCGCCGCGTTCTGGACAGTCACGTGACCGTGATGTTCCAATCGTCTGCCGCAGTTCCAGACTGCTCTCCGATTTGAACAACGAGCGGTTGCCTGGAAGGACCTGGGTACTGGCAACTTCGTACAGAGACAAAGAAGCCATCACGTTCGTCTTCACTTGCTTCCTTAACGCCTGATGTCTTGGCTTGAGGCCCATGACTCGGATCAAGCACTGGCAAGCGAGCCGAGCTCACCTCAAAACTAGAAAATCAGCAGAAAATTAACGCGCACGTTCGCCCACTTACGCGGAATTAAATCAAAATAGGCGTGTCATGTGTACCACAGTCGTGTCTTCCATCACAGAAAGCATCGCCACAGGTTTTTCTGTATCTTGTCCTGATTGACGTCGTCGTTGTTAATACCCATGATCCACGTCTATCCAGAACTAAAATACTCAACCCCTCATACAAACATTTCACCATAGCCAGAGTAGCTTGAAGGTGGGTGAATCACATTGACCTGTGGGAACTTGAACCCGCGAACTTGCTTGAAGCTATGTTTCGGTCTCACCAGCGTGAAACCTTCGACGGCTGCCTTGTATGTGTGGTACATAATGTTACTCCTACGGAAAACTGATCAGAGCGAGATCTCGACTGGGTCCCAAGTTTATTTCTCACAGTGGCTCTGGACTTCTACCGTCCTGCTTGGGTCACCAAATTGATGATGACTGACTTGGAGGGCTTCACCCGGTTCACCTCAGCTCGGCCGAGATGATATCTATGCCGGGACGAACGTGTTATAGTATAATATTCAGCACACTGTGTGATATCATAACCAAAGAAACGGTTCCCGTGCAAAATCAACTACGTACTGAATAAGTTGGACCTCCATCACAGTGTCCCAGTGTTCCATGCCCATACTGTAATAAGTGAAGCATCGAGCAAGCCAATTCATCAGGGTACCCTCCGTGAATTGCACTGAGGGCATCACCGTAGCAACTCCACTGCTCTCTAACTTCCGTCTCGGAAGAATTACTGACCTTGATGATAGCTACACCATCAACTACTGTAGATAGAAGCACCGGAAGACGTTCCCGATCAAAGTCACTGTCATATGATCGGTAATAAGTGACATGGAGTGGATCTGGTCGCATGTAACTAATTGAATCCCCACCTCTAAGTACGTTTCATTATGGTTACGTTGGTCCAAAGGGTCCAGCCTGAGTGTAACCTGGCGCTCGAGCTTGATCTGTGAACGCGTTCCACCGGTCATGAGAACAGGGTCACAAGGATGACTCGTCGCCAAGATGATCATAGAGCCTGTTAAGAATGCACGCAGCAGGCTCTGCAGGGCAGCGAGGCTTCGCAAGTTCGCCTTTCAAATCCTGGATTCCTGGGGTAATAATGAGTGGGGGTCAAGTGAAAAATGTCCGAAAGGAGAAAATGTCTTTTGCGGGGAAGTTTATGGTTAAACTCTTGGTTAAACTGCACCCTTTTCACCTAAGTTATTCAGTGTTTCGTTTCCGAATCTAAGTACTGAGTTTCTGGCCTCATAAATCGTAAGTGATGATTTTGGCGCCGAATAGGCCCGGAAAAGGCCCGAGATTTTTAGGCACGTTTGTCGCCTGAGATCAAAAGCGCACGTGTCCTGCTTGCAGACCCGATGGGCGGTGCCTTCATCTCAGTTCGGATTTTCTGCGCGTCCTTCACTCAGTGTCCCACCGAAGACCAACTTGGAGGTTATCACACTGTTTAGTGAACTGACTTCGCTTAATCATGTAGCAAGACATGGGACCTCCATCCTGGTAAGGTAGTTCTTGTATCACTTGGTATTTATCCGAGGCATTGATCCCTGAATAGCGGTCTCGGACTCAATCGATTACACTTACCCACGAACGAGATGCGCATATATATAGAAGTTCGTCAATTGCCAACTTCTTCTCTAGCTCTTTTGCTCACCTTTGACTTTCCTAGGTACTGGATAGTGCGTGGTTCCCTGTCCTTCAATTGTTACTGGCTAAAAATCCATAACCCCCAATTTTAGCCTCGTTTCATTTCTGTGGACTTTTACAACCCTTCCTTTCATTTTGACGACTGCACATTCACCCCTGACTACACAACGAACGATATTATCTTTTCCACGTTACGCATCCTGCGAAAAAGCGTCGGCACAAGGCACTTGCTCGAATCTTTCTTTTCCTTTCCATCGTCAACTTCACATTCGCGGGCGTTGGACAGACACCGGCGATGGAAGAAATGCCCGTCGATTTGGCGAAGGACGCGACGGAGGCGTCGGAGAGGGGGTATACGCAAGCGGAGGAGTTGGCCGAATGGTTTGGGAGACCCCCAACGGCGGGGCATTTGCATTCAAGATTAGACATAATCCCGGCCCAGTCGTTCAACTATGGCGAGACCGGAAATCCGAGAATGAGAAGTTTTTCAACGACGCGCTGAAAAGAAAGATGAAGGAATATTTAGTCTTGGGGACCATTGCCGGCCTCTTCACCGGTATTGCAAATGGGATGCAGAAGGAGATCACTGGTACGGTGACTCCTGGCGCGTACGTTTTTTCCTCTCCTCTCCTCCCCACCCCTCGTTCCGAACACTTGAACGGCGTGGGTCACATACCTATTCTAACTATGGTATATCTTAGTCAAACGGTTGGTCGTTCCGTTGAGCCTTTGAATGAACATCCCCAAGATCAAGAAGACCTGGTGCCGCGCTCTCTTTCCGATCTGAAGGACGAGGATCTCAAACTGCTGAGCATTATTTCGCGCAGAATGCTTAACGGCGTTGATTAGGCGAGCGGCTTATGAGAGGATTGGAATTGTCGTTGACTTGGTTGGTCTTTCTTACTTTGTAGTGATTCGCTGGCGGATTTCTTCCTTGGTGCTGGAACCACCAATGGGCTGGGCAGTAAATTATTAAAAATATCACACCTTGCTGGCAGGAGTCTGAACAGGCGCAGAGCACCTGTATGATGAGGCAAAACACCATACCAACGGTATCGCTAAGTCGTGCCAGTGGAAAGATCTGATATTCGGTTTGCCGAAAATCAAACAGATGTATCAAGTTACTACAGGCTCATTCTTTCTTCCATTATGCATGGCTGAGCATACAAAAATCTGCTTGTGCTAAGTTATTACAATTTTGTTTGCGAGAAGTTGCCCACATTCGGGTCCATTTCACCTCCGCTCCGCTCAACTCGTGGTTGCTGTCTCTCCTCTCGGCTTGCGCCATTCCTGCAGCCCATACAACGGACGCGTTAACTAGGGTATTGATCTCTGCCCAAGATTTGCCTGCATGCTAGTATACTCGTACTTCGTCCATACCCTTCGGCACCGAAGGTCAACTGATCGGACATGCGTCGAGTTTGTGTGCAGGGAGGTGAACGGAAAGAACGCGGGCGTATGGCGTCAAAAACGGTATGATCGGTGTTGGCTGTTGGGCCATAGAGGTTTGTCGTTCTTGAAGGGGGCCGGTAGGGAGAGGGTTTGCATGACGCGGAGGGGACGAACGGAGGCATATGATACTTGGAGGTATGTCGAGTGTTCAAGGATCTGTGTGGCAAGCTTGAGGGATTGAATGGGCCAGATGGCGGAAGAAAGGGCGGCGGCAACAACGTACTTTTTCGGCTGTACCATCCTCGAGGGAGCACCACGCAACGATGATGGCAGCATTGCCGAGCGATGTCGTATAAATTAATGGGCGCGCGTAATTGAGTAAATAATCTCGGATCAATGTGTACGTCAACAATACCACTGTGGGTACCAGTTCATCAGAAACTCATATCAGTATGCAGAGGCACGCACCACCGGTCCCGCTGCCATCGCCTTGCCGAACGTGTTTAGCCGGGCAAGTACGCAGTCCTCCAGCCCAAGTTGTGCAACCAGCCCAGTACCCATACAACCCGTTGCGTGCGCCTCATCAACGACTAAATATACGCTTTCTGCACCTTCTTCATGGTATCAAGAATCGGGCGGAGTGGTGCACATGCCATCCATGCTATATGCGCGCTGCTCTTGCTCTCCCTCAGTGCAGCATATTTCGTCCCGAAGCGCGCAACGCGCGAAGGGACGACACATGCGCGCTGTGATACGAAAGGCACGGGCACCATCGTGGACAGAGGTGTGGATGGCCTCATCGTGGAGGACGTCACCTGGTTGTAGGACACGCGCGAAGAAGCTGTGTTGCATCGAAACCGAAGTTTTAAAAGAAGGGTCGCGGAGCGGAATGCCCGCGTGAGGCGGGCTTCGAGCGCTACGTGGGCATGGTTGTAGACGAGGAGGCGGGAGCCACCTGAGCAGGATGGCTGATGATGCATGTTGAGTGGAGGGCGGCGAGGACGCGTGCGCGACAGAGTGGAGAGGTAAAGGGAGTAGTTGTTGGAGGAAAAGATGGTTCGGGAGGTTGACGGGGAGAGCGAGAGAGAAGGATCAGGGAGACGGCGTCTGATGTTCCTGTCTGTGAAGCGAGGGCCGCGGAGAGCTTTTGGCAAGAGTTGTCTCAGGCTCGAGCCTTACAGCCGTTTTCATAAAGGATGGCAGTCGACGCGTCATTTTGTCCAATTGGAAAAAAATAAAATAAATAAAATTTGTGCCATGGTTTTTCGTAAAATCAGTCAAGATTGCTGCTATCAAGCTGTTTGAACGCAACTTACTCGAGCCTCTCAACTGCTGCAGCTTCTCTGAACACACCTGGTACCATATCCTAAAGCTTTGGAGAGAGACCGGGGATGTAATAAA
>JAGKRU010000007.1:940602-1003304 GCA_022884055.1 Russula griseocarnosa | reverse complement strand
TCTGCGATCACTCGAATTTTCTGGCATTCAATTTCCGGGATTACAGAAACTACTTTTGTCCGCCACTCACCTCGTCGATCTTTACCTCGATAATATTCCCCGTTCTGGGTACTTCCCACCCGAGGCGATGGCCACCAGTCTCTCTGTGTTGACCAACCTCGAGTCACTTCACCTTCATTTTCTATTCCCACGACCTCGCCCTGCCCTAGAAAGCCGACATCCGCCTCCGCTGACACGCTCCATCCTCCCCAGTCTCACGAAAGTTCGATTCAAAGGGACTAGCGAATATTTGGAGGTGATCTTGGGCCGGATCGATGCCCTCAACTCAACGAATTGCATATAACCTTCTTCAATCAAATCATATTCGACACACCACAACTCTTCCAGTTCATCAGTCGAACACCAGCGTTGAGGACACCAGTAATGGGCCATATTGCATTTCATTCTGAAGCCATTACAGTCAGATTCCCATCACAGATATCTGACTACGGTGAACTCAGCCTGAAAATTCCATGCAAGGCATTAGAATGGCAGCTTTCATCCCTTGAGCAGGTCTGCACCTCATCCTTGCCTCTCGTTTCCACATTGAAAGACCTCTACATCTTTGAGGAGACATATTGGAATTTTAGGAAACCACGTAGGCAAGCTGAAAACACGCTATGGCTGGAACTTTTACATCCGTTTGTTGCTGTGAAGAATCTCTACTTATCGAAGGAATCCGGGTCCCATATTGCGCTCGCCTTGCAAGAGCTTGTTGGGGAAGAACGACAGAACTTTTACCCACCCTGGAGAATATTTTCTTGAAGGAGCTTCAAACGGAAGGCATAGAAAATTTCGTTGCCGTACGACGGCTTACCAATCGCCCTGTAACAATTTCTCGCTGGGACTAGATCAATGAATAATAATTACCGTTCATTTATCTTTGATCAACTGATTCCTGTTGTCTCCTTACCACCACGATTTTCCCTTGCTCTTGTATATTGCTTTCCTTTCTAATTACCTGTTTTGAATGGAGTGCGGACATACAGTAGCTAATGATCTGATCATCTTGACCATGTACTCAAATGACTGCCTTCAATTGATGTATTCGTTAGAGTGAGATCGGCGGAAGAGAAGCGACAGGCCCGACGCGGGACAAGTCTGGGTGGCCATATTGCACACGTTCCCAGTCGCAACTCATTTCACTCTACCTGCCCGCCATGTTCCTCACTTTACTTTTGCCACAAGCCACGGCTATTTCCTTGGAATAACTTACTTTCTCAACCTGTTGCTGAAATGAAAAGGGCGAGGAGGGCGCAGCTAGCGCGAGAGTGATGAAGTAAGCGGTGAAGGGAGGCAACGCGTGGACGGACAGAAGAAGAGGCTTGTGATGGGTGAACGGTGTGAATTCCGATAATCTATTCCAGTCTGTAGTAGTCGTCTTATAAGCCCCAGAAGGGGGCTGAACATGTGAGCAACTAATACAATAATCTGTAACATGTGAATATGATCGTAAGCAAGTGAGCTATTGTCGAGCGTGATCGGTCTCAGTCTCATATTTCCAACACCTGTCTAGTTGAGCGCCATGCCCTCAGATAGTCCAATCCGATTCGATATCCTCACCGTGAGGAGCATGGATGACCCTTCTTGAATTGCGGCCTGAACATCTACAGTAGCTAGCCACCATGGACGTACCTGCCAATCCAGGCTCGGGATGGAGCTTTACTAGAGAAATCCCGGTAGGGAAAATGTGAGCCTTTTTACTATTTGCCCCATTCTGTACTTTTCAAACCTGCTCCATTTGCCTGACGCATTTCTTTTTTCTCTTTCTACAATGACTGCAATCATAGGTCCGCTTATGACCGAAATCTGTGCATGAGGCACCTGCGACGACAAGCTCACCGGCACGACCGCCAAGTGGTTCAAAAATCGACCAGATCATAGGAATACGAGCGACCTAGGACCACGGTTGATATCAGACCTTGAGACGTGCATTCTATATGCACTAGTACCTCTGAGTCATGTAGCTCGGCGCCAGTGGTTTGGCCGAGTACTGATATACCTGAGAGTTCGGAACAACCACTGCACGTAGCATGTAGGATCAGAGTCCTTTCGTAGACTGGGACTTTCAAGATATGTTATGACATCGTTTTTACTGTACCTTTTAGTCTAGGATGTATCTCTGCAGATAGCATGGCCATTTTCGGGAGCATTGTGGTTGTGCAGTAACCTTGCTTGTTCTGCGATGCTGTCATCACGTGTCAGGAGTGTACAAGGTACAGCGGAAACATGTTGCAGTCGTCAATGTTTCGATGTGCCACCACTGAACTCCTCCTGCTTTTCCATCATCCACTCTCCCAACACCTTCGAAATACAACCCGTAGATGCTCTCTTCCCTATCCGAACGAGAATCCCGATCCCGACTTGGCGATTCTTGGAATCCCTCGTCGTTGTCATCTTCGTTGTCTATACCCAAAGTGAAGGTGAGGCATTCGCAGAGGGAAAGGCGGAAATTTTGACTACTCATGCCCTGTTCGACGCCGGTGACACTGCTCGAGCTTCAGACAACGACGCGACATGTACTTGTTCACTACGGCCTATCCTCATCCTACCATACTTCCCATGCCGACTACTCCCCGCCATGTCCATCCCAGGACATCGTCAAGCGATCAAAAATCAAAACACCGAGACGGACCCTTTCTCCTCATCCTCGACAACCGTAACACTAACAGGTCTACCACCAAACACCCTCAAAGCGACATTCGCCTCGTTTTCCAACGTTTTTGGCGAGGTATCGTGCAACCGGAGCGAAGACGCGCGGACGTCGTTTTTGCGGATGTCCATGGGGTTAAGCGCACTTTGCATGCGTATGCCGAGAAACCTCTCCATGTGCGGGGGAGGGAAATCATCGTGTTTCGTAACAACAAGGTTCTGGCATGGATATGGATACGGATACTCCGTCGAGGGCGACACGGACTGAGCAGGTCCTGCTGACAGTGCGATATTTGTGTCCAACTTGCCTCCTGCAGTGACGCAAGAGGCTATTGGAGTCCATGGAACCGTTTGGGACGTACGAGCAATTCGTGAACGTATGTTTTTTGCTTTACTCTCTCTCTTTCTCAAGCAAGTGGCTTTCTGAGCAGAATTATTATCGTAGATCCCGGTCTAAATACGCATATTTCATATATTCGAACGAGGATCATGTCGAGCAAATACTAAATGTTCACGAACGAGTTCCCATCACCATCCGGGGCGAACCCCCGCATCGAACGTGCAAAGAATCGTCCATACAGCCGGCCCCTGGTTCTTTGGGGTCGCCCTAGAACTTCGGAACCACTTGACCGGCGACTTCTAGTCCTATCCTCAAGGAGCTCACACGGACGGTGGCAGGTTTAGAGGTTCGCACAACCCATCACACGTGCTCTGGATCGGTGGGCTGTCCAAACGTTTCCTCTCGCAAATTTCTGGAGCCGACTCGGATGTGTCGTCGACGTCCGTTCATGTACGTGATCGTGCGTGGCACGGTAAATCGATCGCTAACTGACGAAAGCACAGCTTCGAGTGATTATGCACACGTCGAGTTTGCAACTACTGAAGAGGCATTGCGCGCGGTACGGAAGGGTGCGCCTCACAGATTCCACTACAGGCAGCACGTGCTGGGTATCGATTTTGCTCATCGGGAATCCCATGTTGGATCTGTATACAGTGCGGTATACATCTCTGGGTGGCCCACGTCCGATGGCCGACCTGCGCTGTTGCAGTGGTCACATGACATCCGTAACATCACCAGGGCAGCTGTTTGTACGTCTCTTTTCCCGTTTACTCCAAAATATCTACCCTGGTTATGACATCATGCCATATAACGAATGATAGTGCACCATTTCGCGGAGAAAAGCGCTCGGATAGTCGCGGTGCGATTTTGCAATTTTGCAATTTAAGGCGGTAGATGACGCGCGGCTGCGCTTCGGATGCTGGATGGACGGGTGGGACCTGGTGGCGAGACGTTGCATGTGGGATTGTCGCGACCGCCGGCAGTAGATCCAAATCGGATGTGGCGGTGGGTATATGAGGCGGAGAAAAGTGGTGGTGGTGAGGAATGCTGGAGGATAGGTGGGAGGGCTTGGGTTTGCGACAGGTGAGGAGGAAGAATATGATACTCAGGGTGTTGAACATTGAGGGTTTAGAAGCTGCCGGGACCTGTTCCAGTTGCACGTTGGAGCGAGAGTGGAAGGGGGGATGGGTCGAGGGCCCATGGTGGTACATTAATACCGTCACAATTCAAATTGTTTAGATGAAGCAATAATATTACTAGCATCATGCAACCTACTTGATGGGTCCGCAGCTAGGACAATTCGCTGCTGCCAAAAGTTATTTCGTTTGTGATGTATGTTGGGGGATGTGTGAAGGGTCGATGCTTCACAGAAAATGTTTTGACTTGAACGACAGAGCGAATTCCTTCACTGCCACTTGACAAAACCCAACATCTAGACAGGGTCTGTGGCCAAATATCAAGCTATCAAGCGTGATGTAGATGTTCAGTTACACATCACGCCTGGGCTGTTACTGTAACGAGCCCCGATGAACAAAATATAGAACCCGAATATGTTTACAGCCGTTTTCATAAAGGATGGCAGTCGACGCGTCATTTTGTCCAATTAGAAAAAATAAAATAAAATAAAATTTGTGCCATGGTTTTTCGTAAAATCAGCCGTGATGTCAAGATTGCTGCTATCAAGCTGTTTGAACGCAACTTACTCGAGCTTCAAGACATTCTCGACTGCTGCAGCTTCTCTGAACGCACCTGGTACCGTATCCTAAAGCTTTGGAGAGAGACCGGGGATGTAATCAAACCCAGCCAAAGCCTTCGTGGACGTCTTCGTCACCTTGACCGTGATGATGTTGAGTATCTCATTCGTCTAATAAACCAAAACCTGACTACTTTCTTGACGAGCTTTTATACCTTCTGAAGACAAATCGCTTCATTTCTGTCAACTATGTCACAATCCATCGCGAGCTTGAACGTGCTGGTGTCAGCCACAAAAACTCAAACGTGTTGCCTTGGAACGTAATGATGCATGCCGCGCAGATTTTATTGGCCGTATGGCTCAGTATCAACCTGAGGAAATTGGATTTATTGATGAAACATCGAAGGATGAGCGAACACTGGAAGGCATTATGGCCGATCAAAGAAAGGAAAACGGGCTGAGAAAAAGCAGGTATTTGTTCGTGGACGACGGACCTCTACAGAGGCACTGCTCACTTTGGATGGCATTGCAGCAGTACTGTGGTAGAGGGCTCTATGACGAAGGCCATGTTTTTGGAATATCTTGAATTCAATGTCGTGAGTTGTTCAGTTCTTTCCTCAGTATTATTTCTTTATTGCCGTGCATAGTTACCTAAATGCACAATATATCCGGGACCGCTCAGTGTCCTTGTTATGGACAACGCCAAGATTCACCATGGTCCCGAAATCCACGAGCTTGCTGACCGCTTCGGTGAGTAGACTGACCCCCATTTATGGTCTTTTCTTATATCTGTATTTCTAGGTGTGCGCGTTGAATATCTCCCACCTTACTCACCCGACCTAAACCCAATCGAAGAAGCCTTCTCAAAGATCAAACATTGGCTTAGACGCTATCAAGACTATTATGGCAAGACAACAGGAGACGGCATACTATTTGATATGTATGAGGTTATGGATATTATCACGCCAGAGGATGCGGAGGGTTATTTCATTCACGCAGGCTACTTTTAGTTTAGAGAAACGATCAAGGTATGGTTATGTTTCTATCATACAGTTCTGAGAATTGACCACATCTCAACAGCGTCCCTCAATGCCGCAATCTCCCCTAACCTAAAGCCCATCTCACGAAGCTCATCCATCATAACAAAGCGTAGCATACGTGCATTAGTATATGAGTTTTCCTGTAGTTTCTGAAGAATAGTCAGGCTGAGATCGTACTTGATGCAAAAGTCACTGAGAGTCATATCCATGCCAGACATTCATGTTGGAGCAGAAGTGACGGACATGCAAGGTCATGTTGGAGAGTGGTGTTGTGGATCGGTGCAGTGGTGGAACAGGTTGAGGCACTTGGGGTCGGAAAAGACCCACAAGTTCATTTCCAAGAGTAATGTTGAATACCGGAGTGGAGGCATTGGAAGAACTTGCTGCGGTGGTGGCAAGTCGTCTCTGAAGGACTGGGGAGACGACGGGCTTATCGGGATCGAAGAGTCTATGATTTGGCGGTTTATAAAGTGTTGCATGCTCTTCACCTTTGAGCTAATCATCCATGTCATTCATTGTTACAGCTATTATGTGAGAACTGACCATTGCAGATGCCCAGCAATCTAGCCGTTCATGACTGAGCGGAAGATGAACCTCCGTAATTGGGTCCCTATAGCAATGTGTTCCAATACATGCCGCATCTGACTTTGGGCATTTCCACTCTTCTCGAAGGGCCTGGATATTCACATTCTTGTTTACGTTGCCTTGCAGTGTAGCGGGATCAAACTGAATGACACATGTTAGTCACACAGACATCAACGGTGATTCAACACACAGCGCACGCACCTTTTTCTTCCCTTTTTTTCCCGTCACCTTGACTCCTTCATCGTGGTTGCTATCGTCAATATTCTCTTTATTCTCATCACCACCTTTCTCCACAATTTGTAAGTTGATGGTAGGATCTTTTGAAGTCATATTACGTGCACGGCCTAGTAGCATCTCGTAGTCCTCCTCGCATTTCAGAGAGAGTCCAGGTTTTGGGAGAACTCGAGAAATGTAAAACATGATATCATAGTTATCGATATCGAGGAGCTGCGGACACAAAGCAGATGAGATTTTGACAAGAATTTGAGCTATCAGCGTGTCCCATGGTTTGTCGGTATTGAGTTGAAAAGATTCTGTTTTTGGTACACGTTTTGAGACCATTTTCTTGTATTCGGAAGTAGATAAGATGGAAAGGATGTACGTGATTTTCTTCACCTCAAGCTCGGCTGCTATAACAACATCAGAGAATGACTCGTAGATAATACTAAACACACACATTTTTCACGTTTCCTTTCCTTACTGTGAATCATGGCTGGTAGTCTAAGAATCACACGCATATTCTTGTCTACCCCATCTCCTTGCTGGGATCCGGGTTCATCTTTGTCACTGTCTTCTGCGTCAGAGCTGTCCAATGGGCTACGTAGTTCTGGCTCCGAGTCATCTGTGTCAACATCAAGCGGGATGGGGCAAGATGCTATGGTCCGTGTAATGGATACTTTCATCTTCTTGGTTGGAGGTTTAGGCATTATAGCAGTCGGATGGGGTATAGGGATTCAGGAAGAGCGTAAAAGTACAAATCTTTCAAAAAAAAATCTATTTTCCTAATTGGACCAAAAACGCGTCGACTGCCATCCTCTATGAAAACGGCTGTAATTGCAGCCACGGTGCTGTGTAAGACACGCTTGAACAATATGGCCACGGGTTACCCAGTAAGTCTTAGTATGTCATATAGACAGGAAAATGATTAGAAAAACTTCTCGCATACGTGCAAGGGCCAGCGCAACATGGGAATGCCCAGCCTGAGGCCCGTGCGTTCGTTGGGGTTCGAGGCTAGGCCCAAATTTGGGCGCCTACTTATCGATGCCCCTTCTTCACGAACCATCATGTCAACTGCCCAACGGCACCCTCCGCGTCCACCTCCCAGTCCAACTTTGTGTCCATTTTCAACGCAGCTTTAGAATCTTACAGGCGTAAAACTAAAAAGGACCTCGCCTCGCATCCGCTCCTTCCCAACCTTCAATCCTGCGAATCTTCCGAGGCTGTCCTCGACGTCCTTCGAGAGCAAGTCCCCGCATTCGACCAATCCCGGAATGGCGATGATAGACTCACCAAATGGGTCACACCGACCGTGAATGTCTTGTATTCATTTTCCGGGACCATTGGCCAGGGCGTTGGGCTGGTGAATATTAGAACACTTCGTCGCGAGAAATTTTAATTTTTTGCCCTAATGTTTTATTTACAGGCATTCCATCCGGCAAGTGTAATCTTCGCAGGGATCGGCGTTCTACTTTCCGTCAGTATCCTACATATCTCCCTTGTGCGACCTAGTTGACATCGAGTACCCCAGGCGGCTAAAGACGCGATCGCTATCCAAGACAAGCTTGTCGAGATCTTTAACCGCATTGAACATTTCTTCCGCCGGGTTGAGATATATATTAGCATCACACCGACTATGGCTATGAGGGACATGATCGTTGAGATTATGGTTGAGGTGTTGACGATGCTTGGGATCGCGACAAAGGAAGTGAAGCGTGGACGAATCAGTGAGTTGATGTGGTGGTGTACATTTACCATTCTCGTTGACAAGCTTTTTAGAAAGATACTTTGGGAAGTTGATGGGAAACAGAGACGTCAAAGACAGCCTTGAGAGATTGGACAAATTGACACAAGAAGAGGCACGGATGGCATCTGCGGAGCAGCTGAGGATGACTCACAGCGTTGATGATCAAGTGAGGGTGTCGGGGCCAGGTACAAGACGTCCGTGGCGATGTGCAAGATGTTGGCAACAAGGTTCAAGATGTCGAAGACAAACTAGACCAGACCAACCGTTCGTCATTTCTTTAAACCCATACTACCATTCTACGGGTTCTGACAGCTTTACAGGGAGCCAGCTTAGAGACAATCTTCTACAATGGCTTTCGCCTCCAAATCCATCCATCAATCATAATATGGCATGCAAAACCCATCATAAAGGCACAGCTCAATGGTTTTTCCAAGGAAGTATATTCAGTGAATGGAAATCTACTGATGCCTTTTTGTGGGTACATGGAAAACGTGCGTTACTCGGTCTTCGCCATTCGACTACCCTGATCATTTCTTGTTTCTATAGCCGGTTCAGGAAAAACTGTCCTTTGGTTCGCTGTTTCTTTGACTCTTTCCACCTGTTTGAAACTGATACTGTATCATGGATCCAGTTCGTCAATTATACAAGATGTTACGGCGTTATGCGATGCTGGGAAGGCCTCGTTAGCCTACTTCTATTTCGACTTCAGGGAAATCGACAAACAGAATCTGCGCAACTTGCTTCCGTCTCTCCTCATTCAACTCTCTGCTCAATCCGATCCCTGTTGTGATGTTCTATCCCGACTCTATTCCGCACACAATCGTGGGGTAAAGAAACCTAGCGATCGCGCAATGATAGAATGCCTCAAAGAAATGCTCACCCACGAGGGGCAGGGACCTACTTACATCATTATGGACGCACTTGATGAATGTCCGACCTCGTCTGGTATTCCATCACCACGAGAAGATGTCATCGGACTCGTAGATGAACTTGTTGGCCTTCATATCACAAATCTCCACATGTGTGTCACGAGTCGGCCTGAGCACGACATTCATACTGTCCTCGAACCTTTAACCCTCCATCCTGTGTCACTTCATGACGAAAGTGGTCAAGAGGAGGATATTGCCAACTATGTTTCCTCTTTTGTTCACTCAGATCGAAGGATGGGGAGATGGCGGGAAGAGGACAAGGAACTAGTTATCAAGACGCTATCGAAAAAGGCGGATGGCATGTAAGTGCGCTGTCATCTGCTTTATGCCAATCTTGAACTATGAAATAGGTTCCGCTGGGTGATCTGTCAGTTGGATCTCCTACGGCATTGCTTCCCGCCAAGTGTCCGCGTATACTTGAGGAATTGCCTGACAGCTTGGACGAGACATACGCGCGGATACTGAGGGAAATCAGGAAGCCAAACCAAGGCATGCACATCGATTGTTGCAATGTCTGGTGGTTGCTGCCCGCCCACTTCGAGTCGAGGAACTTGCGGAAGTGCTCGCATTTGACTTTAACACGGGAGGGATGCCGAAGCTAAACCCAGGCTGGCGTTGGGAGGACCAAGAAGAAGCGGTGATGTCAGCGTGCTCAAGTTTGGTCACGATAGTCCAGGATGATGATTTGCGGGTGGTTCAATTTTCGCATTTCTCCGTCAAGGAATTTTTGACGGCGGACCGGCTTGCGGAACCCATCCGAGATATCTCGTGCTATCACATTCGACTCGAGGCTGCACATGCTATTCTTGCACAAGCGTGCCTTGGCGTCCTCCTACGATTGGACGATCAAATTGACCGTAACAGCCTCAAGAGCTTCCCGTTGGCTCGATACGCGGCTCGGTACTGGCCGACGCATGCGCGGGTAGAGAATGTGTCGCCCTTTATCAAGGATGGGATGGAATGTTTGTTTGATGAAGAAAAGCGACACTTCTCAACGTGGCTTTGGATTCAGAACGAAGATGAGAAAGGTCGTTCGTCCACCGCGCGCCCCGAGAAACCTGAGGCACTTCCGCTGCATTACGCCGCAAGGCTCGGATTTCGCGACTTGGCAGAACACCTCATCGTCAAACATCCAGAGCATGTAAATGCCATCTACGGATATGAATTGACCCCGATGCATGCTGCGGCATCAGCAGGACATGCGAACATTTTGTCGTTATTAACCGAGCATGGCGCAGATGTCGAAGCCGGGGGCATGTTTGACGATACTCCATTGCATCTAGCATCGTGGAACGGGAAACTCGAAGCTGGGAAATTTTTACTCGACCGTGGTGCAGATATCGATGCTCCAGGCGAAATGGATGGCACTCCACTAATGTATGCAGCGATGGAGGGTCGTGTCGAGTTTGCTCGAATGCTACTTGAACGCGGGCACTGATTGATGTACGGGGATACAATGGCTGGACTGCACTTCACTACGCAGCATTAAACGATACAATCCAGGTCGCGCGATTGTTACTGGAGCACGGCGCAGATGTCAGTGCGCGCGACAAAGAAGGCTGCACCCCCTCCCAGGTGGGGTCACGTTATAGGAGTGACGAGACTGTAGAACTGCTGTCTGCGTATGGTGCCGAGTCTGTAAAACTGTAGCCTGCTTGTTGACGGTGATGTATTTACAGTATTTTGAGATAGCGCTGTTTCTGTTATAGAGCGCACTACAGTGGCCAACGCTCCGACGTACCATCTTCATCTTCCTTTTCACAGTATTAATGCCGCCCTGAGTGTCTTTCTCATCCCCATCCCAAGGCCTTCAAGTTTCAAGGTCGACGGGTTATTCTCCACCTTTCTTCTACCCTATCGGAAGGGTCCCCGCTCGAACATTCTTTCGGGCCCTGGCCCGAAGCAGAAGAAGTTAGTCCTAGAGAGAGAGTTGGCCTCGCTCTTTCTGGCGCCACTACGACAGCTATTAAAGTACTAAAGATCAAGACAAAGCAAGTCTCATTCTCGCGAGTAGTTTGCTCACCCTCGCCTTTTACTCGTACCCATTGCCATTCACTGCGACCTTTCCATTGTCCCCACCGAGCGTAAGTTATTCCCAATCTTAGATGAGATGTGAGAGCACAGTGAGTCACCGAGAAGGCGGATTCTTCGACAACGAGTCAACGACTATCACGCCTGCGAGTTTTACTGCCAAACTCTGAGCGTTTTGGCGAAGTCAAGCTTATCTTCGTGCAACCGGACGGAAAGGGGCGCGGATGCGGTTTTCGTGGACGTGCATGGCATTAAAGGCACCTTGCATGCATATAAGAGCAGCCACTCGGCGTGACGGGAGTTAAGAAAAGGTAGGGACCGGAACATGCCGAGACACGCTCCCTTGCCCGGATATATAAGGCAACATATTTACTATAAATGCAACTGTACGACAGTTGGGAGGACGATGTCTATCAGTCTGATGTTCGGCGTCGCTTACAGAGGAGAAACACATTGACACGTTCTTTGCACAAATGGTGTCACAGAAACACCCCCACTCATACCGAACTCGGTGTCTTCTAGATCTGCCGGTCCTGAGGTATCCTGGCTGGTGAGTAAGTGCGTTTGTGATTGTAGAGGGTATATGCGCGGGGTGGAGAACAACAGTATTTTTTGGTGGTTCCAGTCGGTGAGGACATGACGCGCTGCAGAGGGGGTACCACCCTAGGGAAAGAAATAATTGTTAGAGTTTTGGAGGAGAGAAACGGAGATGGACTTGAGGTGTCCTGTACTCAGCGCGAGCATGCTCAAAACTTCGAGCATCGAGAACATGGGCAGGTCATATGTCTTCAATTTTTTGGTTTGCGTCTGTGCAAAGATTTCCTTGATTGGTGCCAATCCTAAGATGATGAGATCGCGAAGAGGAGCAGGGAAAGGATGCACACCCACCCACGGAGGTTGGTCCTCGACGCATTAGGGTTTGACTACGTTGCGCGGGAACAATGACGACTCCCTGCCTTGGATACTGTCATCGTCTTTGAATATGACACCCGGCGAACCGACGATCTGCAGACTGCGCTCAGAGTTGAACTGACTGCAACTCCTTGTACCCCGGCTACGCCACAACGGCACACACCTTCACCACGACGATGCACACGTCATCAAATATGGAATTCAGGGAAGCACGATGACGCACGTTGGCCTGTTTGAGCGTGTTGATCAGACTGCTTTTGCCGATGTTGGGTTGGGGAAGCCAGCGACGCCGACGGTGACGCTCTGCACCACGCTCGGTTTGTACGCCTTGAGAAGGCAGAGCAATGCCTGGGCAGTACCAGATGCCAAGTTGGTACGCTGATGCGGATCCGCAGAGCAGACTGGGAGCGTCGGAGTTGTGTGGCTGAGGTGTTTGTGTCATACCTGGGCATTCTCGCGTGGCACCGGGTCTACGATACATACAATCATATGGTCAAATACCGATGATCTTCTAGATAAAGAAGAAGAGGAGAAACAATGAGGCTTACGCACCGATTTTGTTGAGCTAAAAAAAACGAGATGCTTTTGCCTTCCGCTTCGTGTCTGCGTACCTCTTCCTCTACCAGTCGGCTACGTCACACAACTGGGTCATGCGCTTTGAGCACGACGTTTGCCTCGTCGACGACTTTGTGCAGCACGTGGATGTAGTATCTCCACTGCTGTTCTTTTATCTTGTTGGCAGCTGCAGACGTGTCGAGTCGGTCGGGCGGGGTAGACGAGATGTCGACGTGTCATTAGCCAGCGCGGACTCTGCGAGCCAGGCCTTTGAAGAGAGCGTCGGCTCTGACACCATCATCGCGTCTTCATTTACAAAGACAGTGCCAACGGACAATGAAGAGATAGGGTCGGAACATGCCGAGACACGGTTCACTCGTCGGCGCTTCCCAGGCTGGTGTTTTTCGCTTTCACACTCATTCACACTCGCAACTTAAAAGCAAAAGCATGATAGGACGGACTCTTACATGCCAGTTCAGTTTTTTTCCTCTATTCCGCTTTCCGCCGTCCCGTGTGCCTTCGTTTGTTCTCACTTCCCTGCACAACAACCCGAACGACATTACACCCACCCGAGCCGGCGAGTGCGTACAGTATGCATGGTCGAACAATGGCCTCCTTTTATCCTTTCTAGTTCTTTTAATCTCTGTCCTTCCCAAACACCTCGACATTTGTCCGTGCCGTTTTGGTCATGAAGACCGAAGGTGCTTGTTGATCCGGCCATGGCGATCGATCTCTCATTGAAGGGTCTTAAAATTTCTTCGTCTTCCATGTGGTTCGATCATCTGTGAAAAAGTGTGTAGTATACTGACTCTTCCTGGTTCTCAGAGAGAAATTCACTTGACGTAGTGCTGCAGTCACGGTTCCTTTCTATATTACGAAGCAAGTGCCCTTGACAATATGCTTACCCGCTATCTCTATTGACAAGGCAGCCACCGCAGACGAGCAGGCTCTTCGCAATGTGATAATTAATATCGAACAATTACCCCAATTGGTCTGATGAGAATCTGTAAAAATGCAGCTATAAGATGATGCCTGTATAGGCGACGGCGTGTTCAGTCGCTGTATTCGAGACTGAAGTGATCCGCCTGAATACTTTCTACTTGAATACTAAGGAGCGTGCATTGCCTATCAACATGCATATGAGCAGAAGATTCCTTATATATTGTATAGAGGATCAGAAATTGATATGTGTCTGTGGATATACGCTCGGAGCCTCGGACGTCGAGCGTCGAGGACGCGGATCAGTGATCCGGCCGGTCCGGTCCGGTTATGCGTAATCTCAAGCTCAAGCGCCAGCCGTCGCAAAGTTTTCCACAAGAGTCCACACTCACACTGCGGCCACTACTGCGGTCACTACCTAGTCAGGGTGTGCTTGATGCATTTTTTCCTCACCCGACCGTACTTATGCCGGCTACAGCGCGCTACATATGGGCTGATATAATTTCACTCACATCTAGCACTTATTTCGGACGTACGAAAAATAGCATTACGGAAGCGCTGTCCAAAAGAAAAAAGAATATAGTCAGTGCGTGCGTAGACGCTCGTAGCCTGTCGACATGTCCCTGTCCCATCAACGCAAAACAAACACCCTACCAACGCCCGTTTGTTCCTTTCCCATACGTCCTTGGCCCGCCCTTACCTTATTAACCAGGGTTCTACGGGGTTGATTTCTCAAAATCAAAACCTAACCAATGTCCTATCGTGTTCCTGACCCGACACAGGCAGAAATACAAGTACGTAGCTCCTTTTTTCTATCCCCTCCTTTTTTTTTTTCATTCAAGATTGGCAATCTGCCGTCCCTCCTCCGCTTTCACACTTCCAGACCCTCGCTCACTTCTCTCTCCCCGTTTGATAGGAGGACTACCACGACGATTTGTTAGACGAAGGGCCCGATCGCTACCCTCCAGCTCCACATCGCCAACCTACGGGCCAGCAACCACTTACAGATGCCAGTGGCTACAGCCCCGGTGCCGTGTCCTTCGCCCAGGAGGAAGGGCAGCCGGAGAATGGTGCCAAGCGCACCGGCACGAATAGGCCTTGGAGTCGCAGGACTATGGCGATCATCATGATTGTCATTGTCGTTATCATTCTGGGTATTATCATTGTTAGCGTCGTAAAAAGCACTCATCATTAGTGATGGAATTAGAGAGTCCAGGGACACCCGCGGTTGTCCGGTTGCGCCTCTGAAGTTGAGGGGAAGGGACACAACGTGCTGTTCACCTTCGAACGCCGCAGACAGCTTTGCTTTGATCCATTAGACCGTAATTTAGACTTGATTTCCATTGACTTATACCTTATCAGAAGCAGGCCGACAGACCTTTTATACCCTGCGCCGCCTCACAGATATGGCTTGCACACTCATCGCATGCCTGCTGACCTCACGTACCTGGCAGTGGCACCCTTTTTCACTTC
This sequence comes from Russula griseocarnosa, assembly GCA_022884055.1. NCBI lineage: Eukaryota > Fungi > Basidiomycota > Agaricomycetes > Russulales > Russulaceae > Russula > Russula griseocarnosa. The sequence continues at coordinate 988,153 of JAGKRU010000007.1, read as the reverse complement.
TCTACACATCGTTGTGTTCACATGCCTATGCCTTCAATTTCTTCGCCCTGATGTATGTATCTTTGATTCCTTTTGACATGTCTTAGCCCTCTTTTGCATTTTAAGGTGTTATGTGTACCTCAATAAAGTTGCCGTCTTCTGGTCTTTCATTTGCGTGCCCGCGTCTTGTCTTCCATCGGCCGTCTTGTGTTGAAGTTTCCCATGCCGCTTCCCAGTTCCCACGCCACTTCGCCCACGCTTAGGGTAACCGCTGCACACCACTCGTTGAACATTTTATTGAGGAGCCCCAGCCGGCGCCAACTCCAACAGCGGCGTGGCCACCCCCCGCGCCACCGTGACCCCCGAGTCCACTGTCCAGCCCAACGGGAACGCCAATACTACACCGGCTCTGAGCCCTGGTACTCTGTTCGTTAGTGGTTCTGTGTCAGATGATGAGTCTATTTTTCTTTCTCTGGGCATATGGGTATGCTCTCGTTCCAGCTCTTCGTCACGCTGCTTGCTTCACGAAGCCAAGCTCAGTTTCACGCTCGTTTATCTTTCCAATGTATGCGGACATGTATGATATATTATTCACGACGAAATTGACATCTCTATTTACTGGGTCACTCGACATGGACTGGTGTGCAGGAGGTTCAACCCAATTAGTGGGCGGTTTGTGATAATAATTAATGTGGTCTCGGACAACGTGCAAAGAAAAAATGGCAAGCTGCTCGAAAATGTACTGGGAGAAAAGTGACCAGTAGTCGATGCCATAGTAACTTACAAAAGTACCCGGACCTACGAGAGGTGCCTAGCACCCAGGAGACGGATTCACATTGAAAGAGAGGACGCTCGGTTATTATTAGATAGTAGCTTGGGAATACATTTTTTTCCAAACGAAGCATGGTAATAAGCAGGAGCGTAGGAGCAGCGGCGGTCATAGTGACAGACGGGCAAGGTCGCCAAAGCGGAGAGCATCTTTCTTGGCCAGCTGCTGGACTTTCGCATAACATCTTCTAGCAATCGGAGTAGGCATTCTCTCTCCTCCTCCTTAGAGTCGTGGTGGTGAAGGAGCATAGCCCTCAGCTCGTCGATCAGAAGTCCTGAAGACGCGTAGCTGCATCGAGTGTGTATCCGGGGGTTGAACGTTGAACGTTGAACAACAGGTCGCTAGAGAGGTAGAGGCCCTGCGGGGGTGGGGATAATAGTGAATGTGAAAGGGGATGGGAAACTGACTATGTGGTCCTCCGAATGTTCCAACTTCCAGGCTCAGAGGTGTCTTGCCAACATGCACCACAACGGTCTCGCCGACATCGATGATGACACCCGTCCCACCTTCCATCCACCAATCACCCACAGACACCACCCCCTCTCCCTCTCCCTCCTCCTCACCTTTGCTTCCCTAACGATCCGCCGCACCCGTCACCATCTCCACCCAGCGCTTGGCCCATTCAAGCTCGACAATCGGTTCAAGCGCCTCGTAGTCACTGCCCGCAAACGTTGCAAAGTGCATCGCGAGCGAATGGCGAGCGCGCAGCTCGACGTGCATTTGGAGAGCTTTCGCTGGCGTAACGTGCATCGAAGTGAGGAAGGAGTCGGGAGAGTGGATGAGATGAGGCGGCAGAATTAGTGGATCCAGACATTTAATACGAGACTAGTTTTGGGAGGGTTAGGATGTGGGAGAAAGGAGAAAAAAATGCACGAGGTCGAGGCGGGGAATGAAAGAAAGGGTGTCGCCACACGCGATGTCAAAGGCCCGTATTTGGAGCCGATCTCTGTGGTTGTTATTTGTTTTGACAGGTCTCATATCAGCGTCCCGAAGATAAATTTGAGGGCGGACTGGGACAAGACCTTTGAAATGGGACACGGGCCAATAGCGTCGAGTGGCGGAAATCGCCGAAATTCGGCCTGGATGGACTTACAGGCTCAGACGCTGTCATACCCTCCAAATTCACGGCCACTATTGGCTTACACCATACTCGTTCAAAATTTCGCGGACTAAGCTGAACGTTGTACCAAAGGTGACAGTATCTGCTGGTATAGGATATAAAGAATGGTGGTGGTGGTGAGGGAGGAGATGCGTGCCGTGAGGGCAAGTGGGGAGGGCTCGGGTTTGAGACGGCTAAGGGGGTACTGAGTTGTTGAACAGTGATGTAGGAGAAGCCGCCCTTGTCCTACCAGGAACCCTTCCAGTTGGAGCGGACTCGGAGGTGGAGGCGGGGACCGGTCGGGGTACTGTTGCACGTTAATCCACCATCTCAATTCGCTATATCGCATCCAGCCTAGCTGCAGAAGCCACTGTACACTGCCACCGATATCTGGTTCGGATGCACCGCAGGGCCCGGGAGGACGGGATAGTCTTACACGCAACGCCTCACCGGCCTCACCACCGGGGGCCCATATCGAGCTCTGATGATCAAAGATAGAATCCGGGTGTATCGCAGCCAGGGTGGGATCATGGAGCTGTGCGAGACACGGTTGAAGAGCATGGACCAGAGTTAGTTCTTGGTATGTCGCTGTGTTGCTCAGGTTGACTGTCGAGGTCGTTGAACTGCTGTAAAAGTATAGACAGGAATTTGATTGGGAGAACATCTGGTTGGACGGAATGCCCGCATTCATTGGCGGTTGCTTCGAGTCGGAGGCTGTGAGTTTTATTAGGGCGTAAGCAAGGGCGCCTACTTATCGATGCCCCTCTTCTCCACGAACCATCATGTCAACTGCCCGACTGCCCCTCCACATCCACTTCTCAGTCCAACTTTCCGTCCATTTTCAACGCCGCTTTGGAATCTTACAAGTGTAAAACTAAACAAGACCTCGCCTCTCATCCGCTCCTTCCCAGCCTTCAATCCTGCGATTCCCCCGAGGCTGTCCTCACCGTCCTTCAAGAGCAAATCCCTGCATTCAACCAGTCCCAGAATGGTGACAACAGACTCACGAAATGGGTTACCCCAACTGTGAATGTCTTGTATTCATTTTCCGGGACCATTGGCCAGGGCGTTGGGCTGGTGAATATCAAGTCATTTCGTCCCGGAAAATTTCTGCTCTAATATTTTATTTACAGGCATTCCATCCGGCAAGTGTACTCTTCGCAGGGATCAGCGTTCTACTTTCGGTCTGTGTCCTACATCTCTCCCTTGTGCGATCTATGTTGACATCGAGGACCCCAGGCAGCTAAGGATGCCAGCGCTAACAAAGACAAGCTTGTCGAGATCTTTAACCGCATTGAACATTTCTTCCGCCGGCTTGAGATATATACTAGCATCAAACCGACTATGGCTATGAGTAGCATGATCGTTGAGATTATGGTTGAGGTGTTGACGATTCTCGGGATCGCGACAAAAGAGGTGAAGCGTGGACGAATCAGTGAGTTGATGTTGTGTATATTTTACCATTTTCGCTGATAAGCTATTTAGAAAAGTACTTTAGGAGGTTAGTGGGAAACAGAGACATCGAGGACAGACTGGAGACGTTGGACAAATTGACGCAAGAAGAGGCACGGATGGCATCTGCGGAGCAGCTGAAGATGACGCACAGTGTTGATGGGAAAGTGATGGGCGTTGATGATAGAGTGAGGGGCGTCGAGGGGCGGGTACAAGATGTTCGTGACGATGTGCAGGATGCCCGTGGCGATTTGCGAGATGTTGGCAACGTGGTTCAAGATGTCGATGACAAATTAGACCAGGCAAACCGTTCGTCATCTCTTCAAACCCTGGCTGCCATCCTGCAGGCTCAGACAGCTTCACAGGGAACCAGCTCAGAGATAGTCTCCTACGATGGCTTTCGCCCCAAATCCATCCACCAATCATAACATTCAACGCAAAGCACATCACGACGGCACGACTCAATGGTTTTTCAAAGGAAGTATATTCAGTCAGTGGAAGTCCACTGGCTCCTTCTTGTGGGTACACGGAAAACGTGTGTTATTCTTGACCTTCACCTTGCGACGATCCCTGATCATCTTGTTTCTACAGCGGGGTCAGGAAAAAGTGTTGTTTGGTTCGCCCTTCTTCGACTCTTTCCTCCCTTGTGAGAATGATATTATTATTTCAGTTCTTCAATTATACAAGATATCATGGACTTGCGCAATGCTGGGAGGGCCTCAATGGCCTACTTCTATTTTGATTTCAGGGACGTTGATAAGCAAAAACTTTCCAACCTTCTTCCCTCCCTCCTCGTCCAACTCTCTGCCCGGTCCGATCCCTGTTGTGACAAACTCTCCCAACTCTATTCCGCACATGATCGTGGGGTACAGAAGCCTAGCGATCGCGCAATGGCCGAATGTCTGAAACAAATGCTCGCGCTCGAGGGACAAGGGCCCACTTACATCATACTGGATGCACTTGACGAGTGTCCCGTCACGTCCAGTATACCATCACCGCGAGAAGAAGTCCTCGAGCTGGTGGAAGATCTTGTTGGGCTTCATCTTCCCAACCTGCACATCTGTGTTACAAGTCGACCAGAGTCCGACATCCAAGTTACCCTCGAATGCTTAACCGAAAACCCGGTGTCCCTTCATGACGAAAGTGGTCAGAAGGAGGATATTGTCAACTATGTCTCCTCGTCTGTTCACTCAGATCGAAGGATGGGGAGATGGCGGAAGGAGGACAGGGAGCTGGTTATCAAGACGCTGTCGGAGAAGGCGGATGGCATGTAAGTGTACTGCAGTCTAGTTTTATGTGAATGTTAAACATGAGATAGGTTCCGCTGGGTGTTCTGTCAATTAGAGCTCCTACGACAGTGCTTCCCACCAAGTGTCCGGCGTATTCTTGAGGAATTGCCTGACAGCCTGGACGAGACATACGAGCGGATACTGAGGGAGATCCGGAAGCCAAACCAAAGACATGCACGTCGATTGTTGCAATGTCTTGTTGTGGCTATTCGCCCACTTCGGGTGAAGGAACTCGCGGAAGTGCTCGCATTTGACTTCAATACGGGAGGGATGCCGAAACTAAATCCAGACTGGCGCTGGGAGGATCAAGAGGAGGCAGTGATATCAGCATGCTCAAGTTTGGTCACTATAGTCAAGGATGGTGATTCGCGGGTGGTTCAATTTTCGCATTTCTCCGTCAAGGAATTTTTGACGGCGGACCGGCTTGCGGAGCCCATGCGAGATGTCTCGTGCTATCACATTCGACCTGAGGCTGCACATGTTATTCTTGCCAAAGCGTGCCTTAGCGTCCTCTTAGGATTGGACGATCACGTTGACGATGAGAGCATCGAGGACTTTCCATTGGCCCAATACGCTGCTCGATACTGGCCCACGCATGCGCGGGTAGAGAATGTGTCGTCATTTATCAAGGATGGGATGGAATGTCTTTTTGATGAAGAAAAGCGACACTTTTCAACGTGGCTTTGGATTTACAACGACGATGCGTATGAGGCGTATCGTTCCATGTCCACTACGCGCCCCGAGAAACCTGAAGCAGGTCCGCTGTATTACGCCGCAAGGCTTGGATTTCGCGACTTGGCAGAACACCTCATCGCCGAGAATCCAGAGCATGTTAACGCCAGGGGCGGGATTGAAGTGACTCCGATGCATGCTGCGGCATCAGCAGGACATGCGAACATTTTGTCGCTATTAATTGAGCATGGCGCAGATGTCGAAGGCCGGGGCTTAATTGGCCAAACTCCGCTGCATCGAGCATCGGAGAACTCGAAACTCGAAGCTGGGCGATTTTTACTCGATCGTGGTGCAGATATCGAATCTCGAACCAATTCTGGTGCCACTGCGCTAATGTGGGCAGCGAGCGAGGGTCATGTGGAGTTTACTCGAATGCTACTCGAACGCGGGGCATCGATTAATGTCCGGGAAGCACGCGACTGGACTGCACTTCACTACGCAGTAAACTGGCATAAAATCCAAGTCGCGCGATTATTACTGGAGCACGGCGCAGATGTCAATGCGCGCGACAAAGATGGCCGCACCCCTTCCCAGGTAATGATCCCAGTGTCACGTTATGGGAATGCCGGGATGGTAGAACTGCTGTCTGCATATGGTGCCGAGCCGTAAAACAGTAGCCTGAGGTATCTGCTTGTTGACTGATATATTTACAGTATTTTGAGATAGCTTGTATATGTTATAGAGCGCACTATCATCACCCCATTTTCACACCGCCGGCCTGAGTGTCTTTCTCATCTGATCTTCCACCCATTCCAAGGCCTTCATGCTTCAAGCTTAAAGGTCCAACATCCTCGGCGGGTCGCTCTTCACTTTCTTCTGCGATCTCGGAAGAGTCTCGGCTCGAAAATTCTCGAAAACCCATGTCCCTATAGTAGTACTCCCTACGTCGGGGCCTACGAGCCTGGGCCTACCCCGAACAGAAGAAGTTATTCCTAGAGTGAGAAAATTGCCCTCGCCTTTTCTGGCGCCGCTTCCACCGCCACTGAAGTGCTGAAGTTCTTCAAGACAAGGCAAGTCCAATTCTAGCGAGAAGTTTGCTCACCTCACAGTACCCTTTACTCGCACTCATTCACAATGACCTTTCCATCGTCTCTACCGAGCGTAACGTATTCCCCGTGACACCAATCTTAGTTGTGAGAGCAGAGTGAGTCACTGAGACGGGGGATTCTTCGACAAAGACCATCGCGCACGCGAGTTTTATGGCCAAAACTCTCAAAGCCGATATTTTCCCTGTCCTCCGGTCACAGCCTGAGCTTTTTTTGGCGAGGTCAAGCTTATCTTCGTGCAACCTGACGGGGAGGCGCGCGGAAACCGTTTTCGTGGACGTGCACGGCATAGAATGCACCCTGCACACATACTGTACGATTTCGAATAATTCGTCAGTCACGCGTCACAAGGGTGCCTGACGTAGACGAAATGTGAGTCCTGTCACGGGTCACAAAGTAAACTGACGAATCCACGGGGCAGCTGTATCGTCCTGAAGCGGCAAAAAATGTCACTTCGCCCAGCATGCTTGTCACACCCGACGAAATTTGCACAATGTCACAGGTCACCCGCCAACTGACGAAGCAAAAATTTCGTCAGGTGTGTCACAGTCACATGTGGGTGACGATCTATTCGAAATTGTACAGTATAAGAGCGGCCATTTGATGTGCATGACCGGGAGGTCATGGTATCTCCGTACTACACGAGACGAAAGCGTCATAGTATATCTCGAATACGGTAGTCCGTAATAAGCATGTATATTTTGGTGAAGAGTGGTGGTGGAATTGAGTTGCAACGACCGGCAGGGTGGCAATTTAACTAGAGGTGGTAGAGCCGGAACATGCCGAGGCCACACGTTGCCGCTTCCGGTGTTTTTCGCTTCCATTCCACCCTCATTCGCACTGGCAACACCTCCCTCCCCAGATTCTAGATAGCTGAATCGTCTAAAGCATATTAGGATGGACTCTCATAATCCAGTTCAGGTTTTCCCTCTGTTCCGATTTCCGTCTGCCTTGCCGGCGTGCTCTCGTTTGCTCTCACTTCCCCGGCACGACAACCCAAACGACATTACGCCCACCGAGCCGCCGAGTGCGTCTGGTCGAACGCTGACCTCCTTTTATCCTCTCTAGTTTTTGTCCTTCCCGGATTCTCCATGCTATTCACTATGCCCATATAGCTTTCCCTATACAGTACCATTATACCAAACACCTCGACATTTGTTCGTGCCGTTTTGGTCATGAAGATAGATGGTTGTTGACCCGGCCATGGTGATCGATCCTACATTGGAGGATGTTAATTCTTTTGTCTTCCGTGTGGTCCGATCGTCCGGGAAAAAGCGGTTAGTATACTGACTCTTCCCAGTTCTCAGAGAGAAGTTCACTTGACGTTGTGCTGCAGTCACGGTTCCTTACTATGTTACAAGTGCCCTTGACAATACGCTTACCCGCCAATCTTATTGGCAAGGCAGCCATCGCGGACGAGCAGGCTTTCGCAGGTTAATACTTAATGTTCCTCGTGTCAATTACAATATCAAACAATTACCCCAATTGATCCGATGAGAATCTGTTGAATCGCAGCTGTTAAAATTTAGATAAGATAACGCCTGTATAGGCGTGTTCAGTCGCTGTATTCGAGACTGAAACCTGAATAGTGGGCCGCCTACTATCTAACTTACTTAAATACTAAGGAGCATGCACTGCCCAATGCCCATCAACGCACATATGAGCAGAAGAATTGGATAGAAGACTTACTAATATAATTTGTGATCAGAAAGTGATACACGTGTGTGTGCATGTGCATATCTATGTCCACGGATCAGATGCTCCGGGAGTTCGGACGTCCGAGATGCGAATCAGTGATCCGGTCCGTTGATCCGTTCACTCCGGTTCACTTGTTAGTATTTCGACAGAATCACCAAATTTGCAAGCACCAGCAGTGAACCAGCAAGACAGGAGTAGACGCTCGTAGTTTGTCCTGTCCCATCAACACAGAGCTGTCACATGGCAAACACCCACCAACGCCCGTTTGCTCCTTTCCCATACGTCCTTGGCCCGCCTTTACCTTATCCACCAGGGTCCCACGAGATTTATTCCTCAAACAAAAACCTAACCAATGTCCTATCGTAACGATGCCAGCACGGCCTACGTTCCTTACCAGATACGGGCAGAAAGACAGGTACGTAGCTCCATTTTTCTATCGCCTCCCTTTTTCGAGTTTGGCAATCTGAGAGCCCATTGTCCCTCCTCCGTTTTCACACTTCCTCCCACCCTCGCTCACTTATCTCTCCCCGTTTGATAGGAGGACTACAACATAGATTTGTTTGACGAAGGCCCCGGTCGCCACCCTCCAGCTCCATATTGCCAACCTATGGGCCTGCAACCACTTACAGATGGCCACAGCCCCGGTGCTGTGGCCTTCACCTACAAGGAAGGGCAGCCAGAGAATGGTGCCGAGCGCACCGGCACGAAAAGACCATGGTATCGCACGGGGTGGGGGATTACAGTCATCGTCATCGTCATCGTCGTCATCATTGGTGGCATTGGTGGCGGCGTAATAGGCGGCACACATCGCCGTCACAGCTCCAGCAAAAGTAACGTCGGCAAGGGCAGTGCCAACAACACTAGTCATAATGGCGGCACCACCACCACCACTCAGAACACTCAGAACGGCAATCCCTCACCGGCTCCTCCGAACTCTACGCAAGGGACCGTGACCCCTCCTACTCCCACCGGTAGTGACGGCTGCTGCGCGACTGGCACAAGTTCTGGTACGCTAGAAACCCAAAGTCTTGGGGGCGGGGGGGGGAAAGGCGTACTAACGTAGGGAGGAGGACAATTACTACCATAAACCATACCATTGCAGCAAAACGAACTCTGTTCGTTAGCGGTTGAGGGCTACGATTCCGTGTCAGATGATGGATCTATTCAAGTTTTTCTTTCTCTGCGCTTTTGGGTATGCTTTCGTTCTAGCCCGAGTCACGCTGCTTGCTTCACGAAGCCAAGTTCAGTTTCGCGTTCGTTTATCTTTCCAATGTATGTGGGCGTGTATGATATATTGTGACTATTATTCACGACGAATTGATATCTCTATTTTTTGGGTCACTCATCATGCACTGTGCAGGAGCTTCAACCCAATTAGTGCCAGTAGGCGGCTTATGGTGATCATATTAAATAATGTGGTGACTGTGGTCCCCGACAACGTGGAGAGTTAATGGGGGAGTTCCTAAACAGTAGGCTAGTCACTCTGTTGCCAGTACATTGTCAAGAAGTAGTCGATGCCTTAGTAACCCTACAAAAGTAGTACCTGGGCCTACGAGAGATGTCTTGTACCCAGGGACGAATTCTTATTGAAAGAGAGGACGCTCAGTTATTATTAGATAGTCACTTGGGAATACTTGACATTTTCTCCAATGATGCATGGTGATAGGCAGAGGCGTAGCGTGCAGCCTTAAGGAGCAGCGGATTGACAGATGTCAGACGGCCAAAGCCGCCTAGGCGGAAGGCGTCGTTCTCGGCCAGCATAACATCCTCTAACGACCGGAGTAGGCGTTCTCTCTCCTCCTCCTCATCATTGTCGCAATTCCCAGGATCAAACTGCTCCTTCGAGTTGTGGTGGTAAAGTAACGTGGCCCCAACTCGTCGATCAACGTCCGGAAGTCCTGAAGACGCGTAGCTGCATCGAGTGTGTATCCGGAGGTTGAACAACCGGTCACTAGAGAAGCAAAGGCCCTGCGAGGGTGCGGGAGCGGCGAATGGCTGGGACGAGATAGTGAGGGTGAAAGGGAAACTGGCTGTCCGCAGTATGATGGTTCCAGGGCAGGCTCACAGTACTACCGTACACGGAGCGAAGGGCGGATATCTCGAATATCATAATCTGTAATAAGCACGTTGTCATTACCCAACAGTGTGATGGTCCTCCGAAGGTTCCGGGCTCGGAGGTGTCTTGCCAACATTCACCACAGCGGTCTCCCCGACACCGATGACACCCATTCCGCCTTCCATCCACCTATCGCCCACAGACACCAACCCCTCTCCTTCTCTCTCCTCTTTTCCCTCATCTTCATCCTCACCCTTGCGTTCCTGACGATCCGCTGTACCCAACACCATCTCCATCGTGCGCTTGGCCTGTTCAAGCTCGACAATCGGTTCGAGCGCCTCGTAAGTCACTTCCCGCAAACGTCACAAAGTGTACCGCGAGCGAATGGCGAGCATGCAGCTCAACGTGCATTTGGAGAGCTTGCGCTGGCATATCGTGCATCGAAGTGAGGAAGGAGTCGGGAGAGTGGATGGGCTGAGGCGGCGGAATTAGTGGAGGTCCAGACATTTAGTATGGGACGATGTATTTGGTTAGTTTTGGGGATAGGAAGGTTTAGAATGTGGGAGAAAGGAGAAAAGACGCTTGGGGATTGCGGAAGCCGAGGCGGGGGATGAGAGAAAGGGTGTCGCCACGCCAGATGGGAATCATCGCGATGTCAAAGTGCCCGTATTTGGAACCGATCTCTGTGGTATTATTTGTTTCGACAGGTCTCATATCAGCGTCGCCGAAGATAAATTTGAGGGCAGACTGGGAGACCTTTGAAATGAGAGTCGAGTGGCGGAAATCGCCGAAAATTCGGTCTGGACCACCACAGGCGCACGACTGTCAGTTACCCTGTCACGTCAATGGCTGTCATGCATGCCCATCCCGGAAAGCGCTAACCTTGATTGTACAGTATCATGTCGCTCCGTGCAGCCATTCAACGTTCAGTTTTATGTATGCAAATCCACGGCCACTATTCTCCCACAGGCCACACGGCCCACACCGTACTTGTTCAAAGTTTTGCGGACTAAGCTGAACGTTGCACCGAAGGTGACACTATCTGCTGGTATATAAAGTTCAGGATGACGGTGGTGGTGAGGGAGGAAGAAAACCGTGTCCATGAGAGCGAGTGGGGAGGGGTTGGGACGGCTGAGAAGGTACTACAGTATATACAGATCATGACCATCCATCTTGAAGCTTGAAGCCCTGCATGCTGATCATGCCCAGCTGTCTTTGATCCCAAAATGAATGAACTCAATCCGAAAATCCCAACCTCTCGGCCACACCTAAGCACGATGGCCATATGATCACGCCCAATCATTGCCAATCTTAGCTTATCTTTGGTAATTTTGTGATGTATAAGTTAGTTATACAATAGCATGTGCATCCTTTGGACAGTGTGCTTGATACAGTACAGTATTTGTCCTGAAGACAAGAAGAAGAGAAAGAGGCCATGCCCGAAGGGCCATGCATCGTTCCAATATCAGATGGCGGCCAACTTATAGAATGCAAGTGATCACATGATCTGCTTGTGTGGCACTTTTTTTTTGCGGATCTTTTTGATCTGTTCTCCCCTCTCTACGAAAATGTCTCTACCTGCTTTCATCAGAGTTGAATTCGGACACGTCGATCCACGGACCACCCTGGAGAGCGACTATTACGGTGCATACAACCTTTTACTTGGCCACGCTTTCCCCGCAACAGAAGGTTACGTTGTCCATCCCCAGGTCATTTGTACATTCTTTTTATCGAAGCTCTCTACGAAGCAGACAGACTTTCAGGTAGCACCACCCCGTGATAGACTCGATGCGTTGGACTTCGTGGTGTACTTCAATGTGTACCTTCACCGAGTACCCGTGTTTTTTCTCGACGTCGAGACGGCGGTATCGATCAACAACTTGTCCTCTCGAGCAGCCGCAGACGATCAAATGAGACTGAGACTGAGGCAGTTATTCGACCAAAGCCTGTCTGAGCTTCACGGGATCAGCGCGTTGGGGCCAAGGCTCTGCTTCTACTGCCTTAACAAAAACACGGAAACTTTGACACCCCCTTTAATCCCCCGAAGCTCTACATACGTCAACGACGTCGCTCCAGCCCACCTCTGGGACACGGACATATTGACTGACGACGGCTACAACCGTTTTATGGGCATCGTGCAGCGAATCAAGACTCTTGCTGCGAATGAGGGTGTGTAATCCTCGTGTACAATTGATAATTCTCCCACCTATATGCTCTTATTTGACATCCAGTTCGCAATAATTGTATTTTGGCGTAACCGTGACTGTAACCTACCACGCATTTGAGATTGTATTAGGTAAACATGTCATACGTCCAAAGGCTCAGGATAGAAAGGTCCAGCAATAATCTAAGAAAATGTTCAAAATAACCCCAATTTCAGCTCATTCTCATCAGGTCGCACGGGCTTTAGACGCACCCATCTTCTCCGCCTCCTTGCACTTTTGACTTGCTTTCTCGATGTCTGTCACCCAGGTGTAACGCTCGCGAGCAGAGCCCACCCCCAGTGTAATTGTGTCTCCGCCGCGTCGATATGCGATCGACAGCTGGAAGGACAGCTCACCTACAACGCTAAAATAAGATAATTGCAAAAAGAGGGCAGGTCATCCTGACGCATCAACTCTATACCTCAGTCCCTCCGGTTCTCCTACCAGAATCTCTGTCATTGGAATCGGCTAAACCGAATTGAGGCTGAATTCACTAACTGATCCAATTCTTCTTGTTCGTCCACGCATCATGCGATACAGTGTCTTCCCGTGCTCGTCCGTCAACAGGAGAAGATCACTGTAAAGGAATGCCCGCAACTTGCGCCCACTTTTGGCTTTGTTGAGAAGCCCCTCTCGTAGTAATTTCCAGTCACCTAGGTGGCGCATCGGCGCTGTTAGATCCAACCGCCTTGAAGGATTCGAAGGTAAGCGCGTGTATATCCAATCCTGGACTTGGTGGAACGCACCCTTGGCCGATCCACAGATCCTGAGAGAGGGTCTTAAGCCGATCGCGCCCTTCCTGCGCCCGTATCGCCTCATTCATGGTGTTCAGTATCCTTTCGGCTGTGTGTAGCGCACGTTCAGTCAGCTCTCTATCTTGATCAGGTTCTATGTATTGCAGAATCTGCTTGACGAGCAACGGGTATTGCGTTATGCGTTGCACTAAAAAACAAATGATGATGATCTCGACGAATAATTTAAACGGGTCTTCCTCACTAGGTACCAGTAGGTAACTGGAAATGTCGAGGTTGCGTACAGCGGGATCCTCCCGCAGTCGCTACGATTGATCAGTTTCGCTTTGACCCATCATTGGAATGTTCTTGAGAGTAACCAATACTAACATACCTGCAAAAGAGCGGAAATATCTGTATCATTATCCCCTTCTGATTGCAACACTCTGACTGCGTTTGCCTGATTGACACTAATCCTAAATCCGACCATAGTAATTGGGTACCACATAAAGGATTGAAAGAAAGACGCACCTTGTAGTTTATCATGTTGGCCATATTCTTGTCCGAAATGTCCCCAATTGTATCGATATATAACCTACAGTTGCGCTGCCGTTCCTCGAGCGAGCTCAGAAACGTCATATTTGTCAACAAGATATCCTCAACATTTGCAAATATGATAGAAATCGTCTCGGGACTCAAGAGTCTTAACATGCTCGAGTAGAATATCTATATTTGCAAACACAGAAAGGCACCATCAAATCATTGACGAGGTACAGAAAATGATCACACACCTCAACAACGAGTTGCAGGTCCCGCACATAGGCACATTCCGTGGCAATAAGCTTGAAGATTGACTTGCCGGACGTATGGATCAAACCTATGTTATACCTACGCATGGAACAAGAGTTACAAGACATAAACATACCTCTTGCCTGCACCGCTCACGATTGGGCAGTCCTTCGCTCCAGTGCAGACTTATCCACAAGGCTTGCCCATGACTCCACGTTTCATGGTCAACATTCCTCGCTGTAGCGTCGGCATGCAAACGTACCAATCCAAAACCTGGACTATCTCCCAGAGTCGGTGATCCTAGCGTTACTGTACCAGAAGATGAGCTTGGGCTTATAATCGAAGCCGAAATCGTCGACACGACACGAGTTTCCCTTTCTTGCATGGGTGTCCGCGAGCGCCCCAGGAAATGCGAGATGCGACTCCCATACGACGAAGAGGACGTGGCGCTTACATTCTCCGTATTCCCCTCCTTGTCCGAAAGGCTCTCATGTGACCGAGTAGGAGCGAGCAAAAACGAGCCTGAGCCCAAGTGGTAGGGCCGGAACATGCCGAGACGCGGAGACCACACGTTGCCGCTTCCAGTGTTTTTCGCTTCCACTCTCATTCGCACTGGCAACGCCTCCCTCCTCGGATTCTAGATAATTGAATCGTTCAAAGCATACTAGGATGGACTCTCATAATCTAGTTCAGGTTTTTCCTCTTTTCCGCTTTCCGTTTGCCTTGCCCTCGCGCCCTCGTTTGCTCTCACTTCCCGGCACAACAACCCAAACGACATCACGCCCGCCGAGCCGCCAAGTGCGTTTAGCCGAACGCTGACCTCCTCTAGTTCTTTTATAATCTCTCTCCTTCCAGGAATATCCATGCTATTCACTATGCCCATATTACTTTCCTTATACCAGGTTCTACCAAACACCTCGACATTTGTCCGTGCCATTTTGGTCATGAAGACAGGTGGTTGTTGACCCGGCCATGGCGATCGATCTTACATTGAAGGATATTAATTCTCCCGTCTTCCGTGTGGTTCGATCGTCTGGAAAAAAGGGTGTAGTATACTGACTCCTCCCAGTCCTCAGAGAGAAGTTCACTTAACATAACTTAGTGCTACAGTCACAGTCACGGTTCCTTACTATGTTACGATTTACGAAGTAAGCGCCCTTGACAATACGCTTACCCGCTAATCTCTATTGGCAAGTCAGCCATCGCGGAAGAGCTGGCTTTCGCAGTGTGATAATTAATTTCCTCGTGCCAATTACCATATCAAACAATTACCCCAATCGATCCGCCGATGAGATCGATGAGAACCTGTAGAAACGCAGCTGTTAAAATGTAGATAATATAACGCCTTTATAGGCATGTTCAATCGCTGTATTCAACACTGATAATATAACGCCTTTATAGGCATGTTCAATCGCTGTATTCAACACTGATAATATAACGCCTTTATAGGCATGTTCAATCGCTGTATTCAACACTGATAATACATAACACAATTACCTGTATACAAGATAATCAGTGAGAGTATAGTAAGTGTGATGTAGGTACTCACTTCAGTCGCTGTATTCAAGACTGAAGTGATCCTACGTAACTTACTTAAATACTAAGGAGAATGCACTGCCCAATGCCCATCAACGCACATATGAGCAGAAGATTTCTTTATATATTGGATAGAAGACCTACTAATATAATCTACATTATCCGTGATCAGAAAGTGATACACGTGTGTGCCCATATCTATGTCCACGGATTAGACGCTCCGGGAGTTCGGACGTCCGAGATGCGAATCAATGATCCGGTCCGTTGATCCGTTCACTCCAGTTCACGCGTTATCTCGACAGAATCATCAAATTTGCAAGCACCAGCAGTGAACCAGTAAGACAGGAGTAGACGCTCGTAGTTTGTCCTGTCCCGTCAACACAGAGCTGTCACATGGCAAACACCCACCAACGCCCGTTTGCTCCTTTCCCATACGTCCTTGGCCCGCCTTTACGGTGCCTATCTACCAGTCCCACGAAGTTTATTCCTCAAATCCAATGTCCTATCGTAACGATGCCAGCACGGCCCACGATATCATCCTCTTATCCCGTGTTCCTCACCCGATGCGGGTAGAAAGACAGGTACGTAGCTCCATTTTTCTATCCTTTCCCTTTCTCGAGTTTGGCAATCTGAGCCCGTCGTCCCCGCCCCTCCTCCGTTTCACACTTCCCCCGACCCTTTCTCACTTCTTTCTCCCCGTTTGATAGGAGGACTACCACGTAGATTTGATAGACGAATGGCCCGATCGCCTCCCTCCAGCTCCATACCGCCAACCTACGGGCCAGCAACAACTTACAGCTGGCTACAGCCCCGGTGCTGTGGCCTTTTCCCACAAGGAAGGGCAGCCGGAGAATGGTGCCGAGCACACTGGCGCGAAAGGGCCGTGGTATCGCACGGGATGGGGAGTTACAGCGATCGTCATCGTCATCATCCTTATCGTTGGCGGCATTGTTGGTGGCGTAGTAGGCGGCTCACTTTACAGCTCCAGCAAAAGTAACAGCGGCAACAGTACTACCGGCACAGGCAGCCCTAATTCTAACGGTGGCACATCCGGTGGCGGTGGGAACGTCTCAAGGACCCTAAGTCAGTCCAACAACAGCACCAGCACGATCGTGACCGCCAACCCCAACGTGACCGCAGGCGGCGGCCCGCCGCTGGGCACCGGGGTCTCCCAAAGTTCTACGGCCACGCCGTCGCTACTGTATACCGAAAGTCTGTGACAGCTTGGCTATCGTAGGGAGGAGGACAACCACTGCTATAAACCAGACCGTTGCAGCAATGCGAACTCTATTCGCTAGCTGTTGAGGATTACGGTTCTGTGTCAGATGATGAGTCTATTTTTCTTTCTCTGGGCATCTGGGTATGCTTTCTTTCCAGCCTTCGTCACGCTGCTTGCTTCACGAATCCAAGTTCAGTTTCGCGTTCGTTTATCTTTCCAATGTATGCAGACATGTATGATATATGTTAACTATTATTCACGACGAATTGATATCTCTATTTTCTGGGCCACTCGACATGCACTGGTGTGCAGGAGGTTCAACCCAATTAGTGGGTGGTTGCCACGGTGATGATCACATGAATAATTAATGTGGTCTCCGACAACGCACAAAGAATGGATTGGGGGGGGGGGTCCCTAAACGGCGAGCTGGTCACTTTGTGCTCAGTACGTTGTCGAGAAGTAGTAGATTCCGTAGTAACTTACAAATTGAAAGTACCCAGGGCGCGGACCACGGCCTACTGCCCCAAGACTACGGTACGAACTAAGGAATGTATACATACTAGCTACTGAATGTAGTTCTGTGTAAATGCTGCTAACCTATGTATTTAAGTGCGCCCGCGAGCCTGTCGTGTGCGCTCAATTCCAACAGTCATAGTGACAAACGGGTAGGGCAAGGCCGCCAACTGAAACCAACTGAAGGTGGGGGTCGTCGTTCTCAGACAGCTACTGGACTTTTCGCATAGCATCTTCTAGTAACCGGAGTAGGCAAGGGAGTAGGCGTTCTCCTCGTCCTCCTCGTTGTCGCAATTCCTTGTATTAAACTCCTCCTTAGAGTCATGGCGGTGAAGGAGCATGGCCCTCAACTCGTCGATCAACACAGTGGCTTGGAAGTCCTGAAGGCGCGTAGCTGCACCGAGTGTGTATCCGAAGGTTGAACAACCAGTCGCTAGAGAAGTAGAGGCCCTGCAAGGGTGGGGAGCGGAGAATGGCCAGGAAGGGATGGTGAAGGTGAAAGGGAAAGGGAAACGGCTGTCTGCAGTATGATGGTTCCAGCCTGAGAGCAGGCTCGCTGTAGTACTACTGTACACGATGCGAAGGGCGGATATCTCGAATCCCGCAGTCTGTAATAAGCACGTTGTCATTACGATACGGTGTGTTGCTCCTCCGAAGGTTCCGGGCTCGGGAGTGTCTTACCAATATAAACCACAGTGGTCTGCCCGACATCGATGAAGCCCATCCCGCCTTCCATCCACCAATCTCCATCGCGCACTTGGCCTGTTCAGGCTCGACAATCGGTTTGAGCGTCTCGTCGTCGCTGCCCACAAACGTCGCAAAGTGCATCGCGAGCGAATGGTGAGCGCGCAGCTCGACGTGCATTTGGAGAGCTTGTGCTGGCATAGTGTGCATCGAAGTGAGAAAGGAGTCGGGAGAGTGAATGGGCTGAGGCGGCAGAATTAGTGGGGGTCTAGACATTTAGTATGGAATACTATGTTCGGTTAGGTTTGGGGAGGGGTTAGGATGTGGGAGAAAGGAGAAAAAGCGCACGAGGAAGTCGATGAGAGAGAGGGTGCCGGGGACCGGAATCATAGCGATGTCAAATGGGCCCGTATTTGGAGCCGATCTCTGTGGTTATTATTAGTTCCGACAGGTCTCGTGTTAGCTTCGCTGAAGATAAAGAAGGACTGATAGAGTCGAGTGGCGGAAAGCGCCGAAAATTCGGTCCAGGGCCGACTACAGACAACGACTGTCAATTACCCTGTATCATATCAGTCCGTGCAGCAGTTCAACCGTTTAGTTTATGTATGCAAATCCACAGCTGAGCCACTATGAGTTCACACCGTCGTTCAAAATTTCGTCGAGTTGCACCGAAGGTGACAGTATCTGCTGGTATATGAAGTTCAGGAAATAAAGAACGGTGGTGGTGGTGGTGGTGAGGGAGGATAAGCATGCCGCGAAGGCAAGTGGAGAGGGCTCGGGTTTGCAACAGCCGAGGAAGTACTAAGTTGTGGAACAATGATAGAGCATGTGGGAGAATCCGCCCTTGTCCTACCAGGACCCGTTGCACTTGGAGCGGCCTCGGAGGTGGAGGCGGGGACCGGTCGGGGTACTGTAGCACGTTAATCCACCATCTCAATTCACGATATCGCACCCAGCCTAGCTACGGACCTATTCAAAACCACTGGACACTGCCACCGACATCTAGTTTGGATGCACCACAGGGCCCGGACGGACGGGACAATCTTACATGCAACGCCTCACCACCGGAGGCCCATATCGAGCTCTTGTAAACAAAGATAGATCCCGAGTGTATCGCAGCCAGAGTGGGAACATGGAGCTGTGCTAGACACGGTTGAAGAACACGGACCAGAGTTAGTTCTTGGTATGTCGCTGTGTCGCTCAGGTTGAAGTCGTTGAACTTCTGTAAAAATATAGACAGGAGTTTGATTGGGAGAACATCTGGTAAGACGGAATGCCCGCAGTTGCCTCGAGGCTGTGGGCGCCTACTCACCGATGCCCCTCTTCTCCGCGAACCACCATGTCAACTGCCCCGACTGCCCCCTCCACATCCACCTCCCAGTCCAACTTTCCGTCCATTTTCAATGCCGCTTTAGAATCTTACAAGAATAAAACAAAAAAGGACCTCGTTTCTCATCCACTCCTTCCCAGCCTTCAATCCTGCGATTCCCCCGAGGCTGTCCTCACCGTCCTTCAAGAGCAAATCCCTGCATTCAACCAGTCCCGGAATGGCGACGACGGACTCACAAAATGGGTTACCCCAACTGTGAATGTCTTGTATTCATTTTCTGGGACCATTTGCCGGGGCGTCGGGCTGGTGAATATTAAGACATTTCGTCCTGGGGAATTTCTACCTAATATTTTATTTACAGGCACTCCCACCGGCAAGTGTACTCTTCGCAGGGATCGGCGTTCTACTTTCGGTCAGTGTCCCACATCTCTCCCTTGTGCGATCTTATTTGACATCGAGGACCCCAGGCGGCTAAAGATGCCAGCGCTAGCAAAGACAAGCTTGTCGAGATCTTTAACCGCATTGAACATTTCTTCCGCCGGCTTGAGATATATACTAGGATCACACCGACTATGGCTATGAGTGACGTGATCGTTGAGATTATGGCTGAGGTGTTGACGATTCTTGGGATCGCGACAAAGGAAGTGAAGCGTGGGCGAATCAGTGAGTTGATGTCATGTATATTTTATCATTTTCGTTGACAAGCTATTCAGAAAAGTACTTTATGAAGTTAATGGGAAACAGAGACATCGAGGACAGCCTGGAGACGTTGGACAAATTGACGCAAGAAGAGGCACGGATGGCATCTGCGGAGCAGCTGAAGATGACGCACAGTGTTGATGGGAAAGTGATGGGCGTTGATGATAGAATGAGGGGTGTCGAGAGGCGGGTAGAAGACGTCCGCGATGACGTGCAAGATGTTCGTGACGATGTGCAGGATGCCCATGGCGATTTGCTAGATGTTGGCAACATGGTTCAAGAGTCCAACCGTCCGTCATCACTTTAAACCCTCATTCCCATTCTGCGGGCTCAGACAGCTTCACAGGGAACCAGCTCAGAGATAGTCTCCTACGATGGCTTTCGCCCCCAAATCCATCTACCAATCATAACATTCAACGCAAAGTCCATCACAGCGGCACAACTCAATGGTTTTTCCAAGGAAGTATATTCAGCCAGTGGAAATCTACTGGCTCCTTCTTGTGGGTACACGGAAAACGTGTGTTATTTCTGACCTTCACCATCCGACGATCCCTGATCATCTTGTTTCTACAGCCGGGTCAGGAAAAAGTGTTGTTTGGTTCGCCCTTCTTTAACTCTTTCTCCCTTGTGAGAATAACATTATTGTTTCAGTTCCTCAATTATACAGGTTATCATGGACTTGCGCGATGCTGGGGAGGCCTCAATAGCCTACTTCTATTTTGATTTCAGGGACGTTGATAAGCAGAAGCTTTCCAACCTTCTTACCTCCCTCCTCGTCCAACTCTCTGCCCGGTCCGATCCCTGTTGTGACAAACTCTCCGAACTCTATTCTGCACATGATCGTGGAGTACAGAAGCCTAGCGATCGCGCAATGGCGGAATGCCTGAAACAAATGCTCGCTCTCGAGGGACAAGCGCCCACTTACATCATTCTGGATGCACTTGACGAGTGTCCAATCACGTCTGGTATCCCATCACCGCGAGAAGAAGTCCTTGAGCTGGTGGAGGATCTTGTTGAGCTTCATCTTCCCAACCTCCACATCTGTGTTACAAGTCGGCCAGAGCCCGACATTCAAATTGCCCTTGAACGCTTAACCGAACGCCCGGTTTCCCTTCATGACGAAAGTGGACAAACGGAGGATATTTTCAGCTATGTCTCCTCCTCTGTTCACTTAGATCGAAGGATGGGGAGATGGCGGAAGGAGGACAGGGAGCTGGTTATCAAGACGCTATCAGAAAAGGCGGATGGCATGTAAGTGTGCTGCTGTCTGGTTTCATGCGAATCTTAAACATGAAAATAGGTTCCGCTGGGTATTCTGTCAATTAGAGCTCCTACGGCAGTGCTTCCCACCAAGTGTCCGGCGTATTCTTGAGGAATTGCCTGACAGCCTGGACGAGACATACGAGCGGATACTGAGGGAGATTGGAAAGCCTAACCAAGGACATGCACGTCGATTGTTGCAATGTCTTGTTGTGGCTATTCGCCCACTTCGGGCCAAGGAACTTGCGGAAGTGCTCGCGTTTGACTTCAATACGGGAGGGATGCCGAGTCTGAATCCAGACTGGCGCTGGGAGGATCAAGAGGAGGCAGTAATGTCGGCGTGCTCTAGCTTGGTCTCTATAGTCAAGGACGATGATTCGCGGGTGGTTCAATTTTCGCATTTCTCCGTCAAGGAATTCTTGACGGCGGATCGGCTCGTAGAGCCCATGCGAGATGTCTCGCGTTATCACATTCGACCCGAGGCTGCACATACGATCCTTGCACAAGCATGTCTTGGCGTCCTCCTACGATTGGACGATCGCGTTGACCATGACAGCATCGAGGGCTTCCCATTGGCCCGATACGCTGCTCAATACTGGCCCACGCATGCGCGGGTAGAGAATGTGTCGTCATTTATCAAGGATGGGATGGAATGTCTATTCGATGAAGAAAAGAAACATTTCTCAACGTGGCTTTGGATTTACAATGACGATTATAAATATCGTTCCATGTCCACCACGCGCCCCGAGAAACCTGAAGCAGTTCCGCTGTATTACGCCGCAAGGCTCGGATTTCGTGACTTGGCAGAACACCTCATCGCCAAACATCCAGAGCATGTAAATGCCAGGGGTGGGTATGAAGAGACTCCGATGCATGCTGCGGCATCAGCAGGACATGTGAACATTTTATCGGTATTAACTGAGCATGGCGCGGATGTCGAAGGCTGGAACATATTTGGCCATACTCCACTGCATCGAGCATCGTATAACTCGAAAGTCGAAGCTGGGCAATTTTTACTCGATCGTGGTGCAGATATCGATGTTCAAGACGATTATGATACCACTGTACTAATGCATGCAGCGATGGAGGGTGATGTGGAGTTTGCTCGTATGTTACTTGAATGCGGGGCACTGACTGGTGTACGGAGATACGACGGCTGGACTGCACTTCACTACGCGGCAATGCGGCATAAAATCCAAGTCGCGCGATTATTACTGGAGCACGGCGCAGATGTCAATGCGCTCGACGAAGATGGTCGCACCCCTTCCCAGGTAGTGCCCGTGGCATAAGGTGATGGACGCGACGAGATTGTAGAACTGCTGTCTGCGTATGGTGCCGAGCCGTAAAGCAGTAGCCTGAGTATCTGCTTATTGACTGACATGATATATTTACAGTATTTTGAGATAGCACTGTATATGTTATAGAGCGCAGTGCAACGGCCAACACTCCGATGTGCCGTCTTCATCACCCCATTTTCACACCGCCTGCCTGAGTGTCTTTCTCATATGCTCTTCCACCCATCACAAGGCCTTCATGCTTCAAGCTTCGAGGTCCAACACCCTCGGCGGGTCACTCTCCACCTTTCTTCTTCGATCTCGGAAGAGTCCCGGCTCGAAAATTCTCGAAAACCCATGCCCCTAGTACTCCCTACGTCGGGGCCTACGATAGAAGAAGTTGTTCCTAGAGTGAGAAACTTGACCTCGCTTTTTCTGGCGCCGCTGCCACCGCCACTGAGGTACTGAAGTTCAAGACAAGGCAAGTCCCATTCTCGCGAGAAGTTTGCTCACCCTCACAGTACCCTTTACTCGCACTCATTCACAGCGACCTTTCCATCGTCTCTACCGAGCGTAACTTATTCCCCGTGACACCAATCTTAGTTGTGAGAGCAGAGTGAGTCACCGAGACAGGGGATTCTTCGACAACGACTATCGTGCACACGAGTTTTACGGCCAAAACTCTCAAATCCGACATTTGCCTCGTCCTCCAGTCGCAGTCTGAGCCTTTTTTTGGCGAGGTCAAGCTTATCTTCGTTCAACCCGACGGAGAAGCGCGCGTATACCGTTTTCGTGGACGTGCATTGCACTGAATGCTCCCTGCATGCATATACAGTAACAGCTGCCACTCAGTGTACACGACCAGGAGGTCACGGTATCTCTTTTTAGACATACTACACGAGGTAAAGGGCGTTACGGTATATATCTCGAATGCGGTAGTCCGAAATATGCATGTACATTTTGGTGAAGTGGCGCTTGAATTGCAACGACCGGGATGGACAAGAGGTAGGAATTTCGCCAGTAAAAGAGCGATAGGGTTAACAAGCATTGGCGCAGACCAGTAAAGGATGCATGCCACCTGACCTATAATGCTAAATATAAACCTGATGGAAATAAAGAAGAAACAAAAATCAGCTCAAACACGCAATCATTGGAGAAATAAAACTTACCACAAGGCATGTAGTCTGACACCATACATGCCACATATTGCCTAGTCTTCCGGTCACACCAACCGCTGATTCTCAAACACTGGTGGAGGCCATCCAAGCGGTGTTCTGACAGCAGTGAAAATGTATTCCCACGCCTACGCTTACATCACAACCAGCACCGGAACCAGCACCGGAAGGAGTGTTGGGAATGGCCCAAACCGGCAGGTATCTCCCACATCTTATTAGGTACATCCGCTAGGACTGAGTCTCTCCCCCACTCTGCTTCCTCTCACTTAAGAATATCCTTCACCTCACCATTCCTAAGATGCTGGCATTCACTCAATGCTTGAGACAGTCAAGAAAGCTGCAACAGGGATGTACCACCCCAAAGGCTATGACGAAGAGGACGGATGATTTGCAGGCCCTGTTGTTTCTACACCAAATCACATCAATCTCTCATGTTATGTGATCACATCAACCCAAATATGGAAATACTTCTGATTCCATGCTTAGATGGCCACTTTTAAGCCGTTTCAAAAAAAAAACGAGCCGCGGACTACGTCCGACACACCCTTGTTTGCTCCTTTCCCATACGTCCTTGGCCTGTCTTTACCTTGTCCAGAAGCGTTCCACGAGGCTTATTCCTCAAATCAAAACCTAACCAATGTCCTATCGTAGTGATGTCAGCACGGCCTACGGTATCCTCTTATCCCGTGTTCCTTACCCGATACAGGCAGAAAGACGGGTACGTAGCTCCATTTTTCTATCGCCTCCCTCTTTCGAGTTTGGAAATCTAAGCCCGTCGTCCCGTCCCTCCGTTTTCACACTTCCCCGACCCTTGCTCACTTCTCTCTCCCGTTTGAAAGGAAGACTACCACGTAGATTTGTCAGCCGAAGGGCCCGATCGCCACCCTCCAGCTCCATATCACCAACCTACAGGCCAGCAACCACCTACAGATGGCTACAGCCCCGGTGCCGAGCACACTGGCGCGAAAGGGCCGTGGTATCGCACGAGATGGGGATTACAGCGATCGTCATCGTCATCGTCATTATCGTTGGTGGCATTGTTGGTGGCGTAGTAGGCGGCACACATCACAGCTCCAGCAGAAGTAACAACGGCAATGGCGGTGCTGGCATCAGCACTGGCAGCTCTACTCCTTACATTGCCACATCCGGTGGCAGTGGTGACATCTCAAGCAGCCCAAATCAGTCCAACAGCGTCAGAACCACCTCCAGCCCCAACAGCGCCAGCACCATGACGCCACCTGGGGCAATCTCAATACCACTGCCACCCTCTTCAACAGCGGCACCCACGGGCAACGGAGGAATAACGTCTGTCTCCCCAAACCAGACTAGCACAGCAAGCGGTTAAGGGTTGCGGTTCTGTGTCAGATGATGAATCTATTTTCCTTTCACTGGGCATATGGGTATGCTCTCGTTCCAGCCCTTCGTCACGCTGCTTGCCTTCACGAAGCCAAGTTTAGTTTCGCGCTCGTTTATCTTTCCAATTTATGCGGACATGTATGATACACTTTAACTATTATTCAAGGCAAATTGACATCTCTATTTTCTGGGTCACTCGACATGTACTGGTGTACAGCAGGTTCAAACCAATTTGTGGGCGTTGTGTGATCACATGAATAAATAATGTGGTCTCCGACAACGTAGGGAGTCCATGGGTGAGTTCCTAGACGGCGAGCTGGTCACTTTGTTGCTAGCTCATTGTCGAGAAGTAGTCGATGCCGTAGTAACTTACAAAAGTACGAGAGTGGCCGCTGCCTAGCACCTAGGAGACGAATTATTATTGAAAGAGAGGACGCTCAGTTATCATTAGATAGCCGCTTGGGGATACTTGACATCTTCTCCAATGAAGCATGGTGATAAGCAGGGGCATACTAATCCTAAGGAGCAGCGCCAGTCATACTGACAGACAGCCATGGGCCTCATGGCGGGGGGGGGTCGTTCTCGGCCAGTTAGTTGCTGGACTTTTCGCATAACATTCTGGCAAGCGAAGTAGGTGTTCACTCTCATCCTCATCCTCCTCGTCGTTGTCGCAATTCCCGGTATCAAACTCCTCCTTAGAGTCGTGGTGGTGAAGGAGCGCGGCCCTCAACTCTGTCGATCATCAATGCTCAGAAGTCCTGAAGGTGTGTCATGGTAGTTGTATCGCGTGTGTATCTGGAGGTTGAACAACCAGTCGCTAGAGAGGTAGAGGCCCTGCGAGGATGGGGGAGCGGCGAATGGCCGGGAAGAGATAGTGAAGATGAAAGGTAAACTGGCTGTCTGCACTGGCAGTATGATGGTTCCAGCCTGAGGGCAGGCTCACGATACTGTACGCGGTACGGATATCTCGAATACCGTAGTCTGTAATAAGACGTTGTCAGTACGTTGCGATTTAATGGTCCTCCGAAGCTTCCGGGCTCAGAGGTGCCTTGCCAACATGCACTACAGCGGTCTTCCCGACATCGATGACGCCCATCCCGCCTTCCATCCATCAATCGCCCGCTTCCACCGTGCCCCCTCCTCCTCCTCCTCCCTTCTCCTCATCCTTGCTTCCCTGACGATCCGCCGCACCCGTTACAATTTCCATCGTGCGCTTGGCCTGTTCAAACTCGACAATCGGTTCGAGCGCCTCGTAGTCGCTGCCCGCAAACGTCACAAAGTACATCGCGAGCGAATGGCGAGCATGCAGCTCGACGTGCATTTGGAGAGCTTGCGCTGGCGTGGCGTGCATTGAGTGAGGAAGGAGTCGGGAGAGTGGATGAACTGAGGCGGTAGAATTACTGTAGTGGAAGTCCAGACATTTAGTATGAGATAATGCATTCGGTTAGTTTCAAGTTTGGGGATAGGAAGGGCTTAGAAAGGAGAAAAAACGCACGCGGAAGCCCTGGCGGGCGATGAGAGACAGGGTGCCACCACATCAGGTGGGAATCATCGCGATGTCAAAGGGCCCGTATTTGGAGCCGATCTCTGTGGTTATTATTAGTTCCGACGTGTCTCATATCAGCGTCGCCGAAGATAAAGGGACGAGACCTTTCGGTTGAAGATGGCACACAGGCATACAGTATAACTTAGCGTGCCAGTGAAGTGGCGGAAATCGCCGAAAATTCGCGGTCTGGACCGGACCGACTTCAGACAACGACTCTATCTATATCCATGTTTCACTTTCGTGGTAAAAAAGTCAAACGCTTTATGATGGGATAGTTATATGTTTGGCTGAAACTCACTTTTCGTTGCTAATTCAGTCCATTTTTCACGCGTTGTACCTACTGAAATCCATGACCTTTGGACTTTACAGAGGAGTAGACGCTCGTAGCATGTCCTGTCCTTGGTCCTGTCCCATTAACAGAGCTGTGCTGTCACAGGGCGAACAAACGCCCGTTTGCTCCTTTCCCATACGTCCTTGGCCCGCCTTTACCTATCCACCAGGGTCCTACGAGGTTTATTCCTCAATCAAAAGCCTAACCAATGTCCAATCGTAACGATGTCAGCACGGCCTGTGATAGTATCCTCTTATCCAGTGTTCCTCACCCGATACGGGCAGAAAGACAGGTACATAGCCCCATTTTTTATCTTCGAGATTGGCAATATGAGCCATCGTCCCTGCCTCTCCTCCATTTTCACACTTCTTTCTCCCCGTTTGATAGGAGGACCACCACGTAGATTTGATAGCCGAAGGGCCCGATCGCCGCCCTCCAGCATATCGCCAACCTACGGGCCAGCAACCACTCACAAATGACTACAGCCCCGGTGCCGTGGCCTCCCCCACAATGAAGGGCAGCCGGAGAATGGCCCAGAGCGCATCGGCGCGAAAAAGCCGTGGTATCGCAGGAAATGGGGGATTGCAGCGATCTCCCTCGTCGTCATCCTCATCTTCATCATCATTGTCCATCTCCTTTTGGGGTAAGGTCGTCGCTCTCGGAACACGTGCCCGCGATGACTCGTGCCACGTGCCACATACGCGTTGGAGTGTTTGATCCGCCACACTCTACTTAGCCGTAAGTCTCGTTCCCAGACGTTTATGACATTTAAGTCGGAGTCATGTCGGAGTGAGAAAAATGGAAACATGGAAATGTCATAAACGTCTGGTGACATTCGGTCGGGCGGGTGTGGGTAAGGCATCACGTGCCCTGGATAGCGCACATTTCGGCCTCGATGCTGTGTCGTGTATTATTGATTATTGTGTAAAAGTGCCTTGCGCCTCGAAACTCTTGCTTTTACTACATTAATGCAATGGATCCATATCTTTCAAACACATCACACCTCTCGAGCGAATCTGGGACCGACTCTGAAGAAACACCGGGCGATAATGGAGCACACGGGAGCGCAAAGCGGGTACAAGCCCACATTATCGGCAATCAGCAAGCTTCATGGCATTTCTCATAAGAATCGGAGCTCCTGAAGTCTGTCGACACGTTCTCGATGTCTTGGGGTACATGGAATCATTACAGCTCAACTTGCCGATACTACTCTGGGCTCTATGCGGGAATGACGCTTATCCGGACCTTGTATCAAACCACAAGGTTCTTGATACCCAGAATGAGTGCTTCAGCAGCATCCAGCTGCCAGTCGTACGGTATTCTCCCATTGAAAACACGCTGAAGCGCTCGGGACATCATCTGGCGAGTCCCTTCTGAGTCATAGTTCCGATCCCTGAGCGCAGCATCGCGAGCATTTTCAAGAGTCCCAGAAGCATGAGAATCGGACGGCATTGTTCAACAGAGCATATAGGACAAGTGCTGCCAGAGCACAGGGAATACACAATACAGACGTGTAATAGTAAAAAGCGATAGGATTACACTGGCCAGGTCACATGATCCCTTACCCACACCCGCCCGACCGAAATAGACCAGACCCTAGTACTCAAATTCCCAGTTGAAAGTCCATCGATGTGTATCGATGTCAATTGATTGATCAACAGACATCAACGCGCATCGGAATTTTGCCGTTTCATCGGTGGCAAAGCACTGTCCGTGGGTATGTGTGGGTGTCAATCGACTCTCATAGATACATAATGATGTATATCCTATTGCCTGTCAATTGATGTATTCTAATATCTACTGATTATGACTGATGTATACTGATACATAATGACGGCTACCGATACCCTTCGATGCAATCGTACACGTCCAACCATCCACATCCCAGGCCTCCACATGCTTGTAACACTCTTCAACACACCTGCTACACATCCATCCATCCCTCCACTGCTCCGCGTGCTTGTAATCTATGACAAAGTTCATATTAGAGATTGACAGTAAGTAAGCGCGTACAGTAAGCTATTGGATATATTAGACGTACCATGTACTAGCTATTAGTCCATTTTAGCCAGCCAATTTCTGCATGTGTTGTAAGTGTAGACTGAAATCAGACGAACTTGTGAACAAATGTACCAAGTCAGCTGCGCGTTTCTTCAATTCCTTGATTTGGGCTTGGGTGAGCAAATCGAAATACTGTGTAAAGTCGTCCTTGGTCCCTCCTGGATGCTCAGACAACCAATCTCTTGCAGCCACATTTCTGCAGGATCTCAGTAAATAGGAACGAGCATGTGTTAACAGTACGCACCGTGGTGTATGTGCTTTGGTAGGTTGCCACGCTTTTGCTTTCTTGACTTTTGGTGTTGACGACGCTATGTTCATGAAAGGAAATTTACAATAAGTATCTCATTGCACCAAGTCATTACATACAAGCAGTAGTATGCGTAATAGGCTTTGAGGATGTCTTGCGGGTATCATTTTCGCTTGCTGAAGTAGAGGATGGTGCAGGCGCTTTGGCAATCGAGGATGGGCCATGCACCTTTACGGAGGCAAGAGGATTACTTGGCTTCTCAAAGTGCTCAGATGAATCGTGCGCGAGTAGTAAGGGAGAGTAGACACACCACAGGAAGCTTTGGACATTGTGTCTCTTGATGCGGAACAATTTGTGGTGATTGGGAGGAAGGAGTTACATCGAATGAAGCCAGAACATTGTCCGTCGCATCTGAAATAATCAAACCATAACAGTATAGCATACTTAACATGACTTACCATCAGCAGGCTGTGCGAGTAGAGACAGACTGAGAGCTGCAGACAGCGTCTCATTGTCTGCACTGGGTTGCAAGGTATCGGATAGAAGTGATATTTGGTTACCTGTAGGCAACTGCACAGTAGGCACCTGAGATGAGGTTTCGAGCAGAGGACAAGAAGCTGCAGGCGGCTCAGAAGGTCTAGAGTCATTAGGCGCGTCAGATATAACTGTGTCCGATTCAAGGTTATTGTTGTCCGAAACAGATGGCAATGAAACAGTGTCAGGTTCTATAGCAACTGGGGAGAGAACCGGAGAAGCGTCAACAGAAATGTGAGACACAGATGACCATGAGATTGGCGGAATTGAGTTTTGGGCATTGTTAGTTGTACTTTGGCTGGTCTTTTTGGCGGGTATCGATGGGCTATGATCGCATTTTCGTTTCCTTGGCCTTGGCCTCTCCTTTTTGACCACCGCATCCAAGTCATCGCATACTTCTGTCTTGACGATTCCCGGCTGTCTCTCTGCACTCGATCGCCAAGAATGGTAATTGCGGATCCATATTTCATCCACCTTCCAGTGATTGTCACAAAGACGAAGCTCAAAAAAATGCCGCTCCATCTCAGAGCGGAAGTGGCCAAGTGTATCAAGATCAAGTGCACTGTAAGTCGGTGGGAACTTTCCAGATTTCTGCAGATATGTGTTCCAAAACCTTCTCGCATGGCTATACATTGCCCCACGTTGCTGTTCTGTGAGTGGTGTGCTATTTTCGTCCTCCAGATAGTCTGTTGTTTCAATCTTGGCAATACTTGATGACGAGCCAAATGTGGTGGCATTCTTCCCAGAGAGAGCGTTCAAGAAGCTAGATTTGTCCCAGAAGCGAACCCGAAGATAGTCACCTCGCTTAAGAAGGGGCATATACTCGTAATTTGTGGCCGAAGCAATTGTAGACGTAGTGGCCGAAGTCAGAGGAGTATTAGATGTGGGCAGATTTGCAGCAGGAGCAGAGAAGGATGTAGAGAACGGAGCAGAGAATGAAGCAGAGAACAGTGTTGGATTTTGGCCAGGAAGGGTTTGAAGAAGGGCATTATACGCCATCCTTTGCCATATACAATTGTTCAGTCAGCGTAAATAAGATCATATTTCATTAAAGCGTACGTTAGAGTCTGATTTTTGATAACCTCCATTTCATAGCTGCGTTTACTCATCTCCAATGCTGATACTACATCAGCATATGCACGGTTTTGTGCGTTTTGAAGCATCTCTGCTGTTGCAGAGTGTAGGATGGACAGAATCGCATCGGAGTTGGGATTTGTAGCAGGCATTGTCTAGGTGGGGTATATAATGAAAATAGCTTGTTAAAAAAAATGGAGAGACGCACTGCTCTTGGCATGGTCCAAGTCATATTTGCTGTCGGTGGGATTGGACCAGTCTGGGGAGTCGTCACACTAGAAGTTCCATAGCTGCTTATAGTCGGAAAACTGAATTCTGCCAGTGGCACGTTAGAGTTGTCCATGGATGTATCAGGGGAACAAGCAAGATCACGACAGTGTTGTGCGTGTATGTTGTGCGTGTACTGTCAGTTGCGCACACAGATAGATTACGTCATGTGTTACAACATGTTCTTTAGCCAAGTCAACAACAAGTGTTCTAATCTACATCTGTGTCCGAGTCTGATTCTACATCAATATTACCATTATCATCCTCATAAAACTTATTGATGTGGCCCATCTTCTCCACGGCAAAGTACTCATTTCTGCTGGCATGAAGTCGGCCTCTCGGGGGTTTGAACGGAACCATTCCTACCACAGCTTTGACTTCTGTTACTGGGACTACCAAGAACTTGTCATCCTCCAGATGGCAAACAGATAGCGCAGTTGAGGATCTTCGAAACAGTTCTTCATCTGGTCTGCTGTACATCCTAATTAGTGCAAGGCTCTGGATTGATGAATGCGACGACTCAGAGTTGCTGTCACTGTTGCCATCGAAGCATTCGGCATTGAAATCCATTTGGAAGTAGTATTGGACTTCACCAAACTGAATTTCATCGTGAAGAAGCAACTGCAATTGAGAATGGTCAATAGATGTCCGGTGTTGAGTAATTAGTGAACTGCGCGGGACTGGTTGCTTGCTGTCATAGTCAAACTGATGATGGCAATCGCAGATGGTCATGCCAACGGCCCACTGCAACAGGTTTGGTTCACTTAGTAGTTGTCGTTTCTTTCATTGAAGAGCCAGGTCCGAAGCTCGATATTAATGGGAGCCATTTTGAGGCAGGTTGATTATGATGCCCTGCAGAGTCCTGCCGAACGGTAGATGACGATAATGATCCACAGGAATCGTCGTCTGCGGGAACCTGCTGGAACGGATCTTTGTGGGTCAGGTGAGCCCCAACGACATGGATCAAACGTACGACGTGCGATCTCTACTCCGGTGACCTCCTGACCTCGTTTGTTCCATGTTCTCCGCCCACGAAGTTTGACAGGTTGCAGAGAGGATCCCGAAGTGTTAATACAAGACAAAACGAATGGAAGGTATGACGGTATTTTGAGAAGAGTGCATGACTCGGGTGCTCGCCGAAACACATCGCCCAACATAAGGACGCGCTTACTGTCAGTTCCGGGAGGTCAAGAATGCGGACCGTTTCAAGGGAGGCCTTTTCATGGTCTCCGATATTGGTTAGTCGGCACAGCTCGAGCCCCGGTTCACGCAGTCGGATCAGTAGGATGATCTCCTCTGATAGCATTGATAGCACTGAGCCGTACTTCCCTGGGCGGGAGGAGCGAAGCTAAGGGGAAAATAAACGAAGGTTGTTTCGCTTTTGGCTAGTATCGGGGTGGGGTCAAGGGTGTAGGGCACAGACGCACCTCAGTTACCCATCCTTCTTTCCATGCGACTAGGTAGATGCTGCACAGCGTGCATTCGTTCGCTGGGGAATGCATCGGCGCTCCGACCCAATACAAGATGTAGTCACCCATAACCTCCGTATCCGATAGATTGTGAGCAGCTGTGCCGGTGACCATGATTTCCAACTTTGGCTTGGATGCCAATGGGTGTGGCTTGCCCATGCTGAACCACATGGGACTGATCGTCAGCATTATTCTTTGGTGATCTACGAAGGTTGGTGCCCTATGCAGCGCAGACTTAGCAAGATCGCGGTTTAAGAGAGCGGGGACTAGTAATATTACGCACGAGATGGCAACGGCGAGATTGAGCTCTGAGGCAAAGGCAAACACGAGGACGCTCGGGGTATTAATTTCAATAGTTGTCCATCGCGAGGCATTAGTGTGTGAGGATGACCTAGCGTGCATATCAAGGAACGAATAGCCTGCTAATATACCGTATCCTTCACGGATTACGACGAAATACCGTCCAAAGGAGAACTCGACGGGTGGCCCACTTTTGGCTGGGATGGGCGCATCGATGCTGGCGTTCGGCTCACGGAGATCCAACTCCATCCACGCAGCCTCCCATCGCTCCAGTGCAATGACTCCAATGAGACAGTCGGGAAGGGATAGGCCAGGACCAAGTGGATTGAAGACGCTGGTGAGGGCAGTTCGTGATACGTATTGGAGCTGCTGTAAGTTGATGATGAGTTCATTTAGCATGTTCGTAGGCATGCGTAGATGTCAGGGAGGGAGAGGTTGGAGAATATTTCGATGAGGAGATTGTTGGAGAGTGAGAAGAGGAGTGGAGGGACATTGGGGGGTATTGTCCAAATCATAAATACATCGGGAACCAAGGTGCGCAGTCTGTGTGAGCGGGATCAAACATTTTCGATTGGTCAGCCAGATGCACAATAAGAGGGAGGTCTACGGATGTACGATCATGGCAGCTATGTTGAAAGAGCAATAGTTGGTGAGGAATCAGACTGATGACTGCAAGAAGCACGGGCCAGACTGCGTTCAACATCGTGCGCACAGTTTGCGGCCCAACAACGTCTTTGAGTCTAGGGTCTGTTGTAGTGGGGCCAGGGAGAGGACAAAGAACTTGAGGGGATACTCCGATGCTGGGATAGAGCCATTGTGGGTAGGGCGATTAAAGACGTTCACTAGATGCTAACTGAACTTACCTACACCGTACTACATTTCACGGCACCCCAGGCCGGGGGAAACCAACGACATGTATACTGTACCCACGCAGTTCACTATATGTAAACACACCGACTTACCTTAACATTCCTTGAAATTCGAGTCTTTTGGGGGTTGCTGCACCCTTCCTTCCATGCTGAACGAGCCACATGTTTATCTGGTAACTGTAGCCTTGCCCATCGACGAACAGAAATTGACTCGGGATTGGTGTGAGAATTGTCAATTCCCATCGACGCAGCAAATTCCTGGATTGCTTCCGCTTCAGAATTGGGAATGATACAGGGTGTGGAGTCGCGTGGGTGTCGTAAAACATAGCCAGCTCCAACTTTTACGTGAAACTTCTGATTTGCTTTTGGTTTTGATGGGATGCCAAGGTCAGGTTTTATAGACCGAAGTGTATTCAACTGTGCTCGTTTGACTCCTTGCTGTGAAAGATTGGCATAGGGATTTGATGGAAGTCTGAGTTCTTGGCCAAGGTTGCCAATAGTGCGCTCCATGGTCCACTGAGCAAGTGCGGAAAGTGATCCAACGCGAACAATCTCCAGTGCAAGGTGGTCCATTCCATGTAGACTTTGACACACAAAATGTAAACGGGAGACTTTCCGCTGGTAGTAGACTTCCTCAAACTCCATGTGAAATTCAAGAATGAGTCGGTGTGCTTCAATTAATGAATCAACTGGAATATGGTCTTGATGGAGCAAGCGAAGGCCAGCAGCAATCTTGCAGAAGTGTTCCCAGTGGTTGTCGGGAAGGATGCCGTACAAAAGTCCCGGACATAAGATGTAGATCCAGATTTGAAACTCTTTAGCCTTATATCCACTGGAGATCTTTTTCGCCGGATCCCTAGGTACCCGGTCAAAGAGTGTGCCTGGTAGATGATGTTTCGCATTGGCAACGGCTTGTCCATGATCTATCCAAGTCTGGTCTCGTAGGACAGCCCAGGTCCAAGATGACAAGGGATCGGAATCAGCTCGCTTAAGTGTTCCACGGAGCAGATTAGATATCAGTTCCGCAAAGTTAAGTGCTGTGAGATGCATTAAATCTGCCGTGAACAGAGTCGGTATTTCGGTTTTGTGTGGAACCCCATCAAAAATGCTGACTCCGTTGATCCCAGTTTCGAGTCGTCTTTTTTTGAACTCCGTGACATTAGATGCCTGCAAGACATATTCAAGGTGCTGGTGATAGAGATGCGTCGAAGGTGAAGGCACATTGTCGAGAGAAATGTCGTCATGATCACATCCTGACTCTCCATAGCCATCGGGCTTTAGGAGAGCTGGATAATAGTGCCCAGTACCAGGTACTCGACGAGACAGATGACCACACATAACTCGGCATCCATGTTTTCCTTTGTGCCCAACCCAACCTTGTAATGGTGCGATCGCATTCTGATCTCCTGTGACAAAGCCCAGGAATGGTGTGGACGTAAATAGTCGTTTCTGCAGCCCATCCCATATTTGTAAGCCTTCATTTTGCAGTGCCACAAGATGATGAAGACCCGGAAATGCAAAGGAGATGAGAAGTTTTGGCGGATTTGGTCCTGGAACACTTGCACCATAAAGAACATGTCCTTTACGATAGCGAACACCTGGTGGCTTGTCTGCAATGATCCAGATAAATATCCAGCAGTCAGATTCGACATTTCGGTACAGCTGAGCGCCGTCGCATGACCAGATTAGATAGATGTCGTCTTCTCCAATTTTCCCATCAGCCACAGCTTGTAGATACTCAGAGCCACAGAAAATGTCGTCGTAGGATTGTGTTTGGCCATTGGGATTTGCATTGATTTCTTGCTGGACTTGTAGTGTACGAAGCGCACGGTATTTCATTAGTTTTGCACTTTTGGGGTGTCGCCATAGAGCCTGCAGTTGTGGGCCAATGGGAACCGTAAAGAACTGTTGCATCGGAACATGACCAGCCTCGGTGTCAGACGTCTCAGTTTCTGGAATTGGCTTATATCGTGCTGTATTGCAATAGAGGCATGTGGTGCGATCTGCGAGAGGTCCTGTGTATGCCATACAAGAATTTGGACACATGTCAGTTGCCATTGAGACCACGCCAGATAGCCATTCGATTCGATTTTTCATCTGATAGTGAGAGAAAAGCTTGTCGCGATCAGGGAAATGTTTCTCTATGACATTGCGGACATTGGTGTATGCTTGATCGGATAACTCTCCAGCGCAACAAAAAGGTCCAGACAAAGTGCCAAGTTAGGTGTATTTTCAATCTCGTCATCAAGTGTTGTACGGGGAGGATTGCGCAAGGTTTCGATTATATCACTTGATAAGGGACTGTCTTCAAGCTGCGCAGTCTTGAGACACTCAGCATATTTCTGCTGAATCCGAATGGCTTCGACTACGCTTTCTGGCTGCTCAGCTTCATCTTCTGAGCCATCCTCTGGTTGAGGGTGGTCAGCAGGGGGTGGCATTTGCGGTCCAGGGGATTCTCTGAGCTGCTGTTCGGCCATCGCATCATGCTGCAGAGGACTTTTATAGTTACTGTTGAATATGTTAGACAAAAACATGGTCGTACTGCATTGTAATAATCAGGCGTTTGTCCGTGATCTCCGCTAATATCTTCATCCATGAAACGACCAGGGTCTGGGGACGGGCCTGTGGCAACATCACATTCCTGTGTAGCGGCCCTTTGCCTCTGGTTTCTTGATGGCCCCGGAGGAGGTGAACGAGAGTGTTCTAGACGACTACCAGTGGACTGCTCCTGTTGAGAATGTGTTGGCCTCATGTTTTCCAAGAAATTTGAGAGGTTCTGAGAGAACTGAATTGCCGGCTGAGACGCTCGCAACAGTGCATGATTTCTCCATGTACGTTCTGAGACGTCTTTACCACCCTTGCAACGAGTCGGGCATGTGCAGAAAGGCATTGAACAGATGAGTATGATGCGTAGCCGGGATGGTAGCAGGTTTTCGAATTTTACACACTATACAGAAGTCGCATATATTTGCGTGCCAGTTACAGTTGGCCGCGACAAGAGAAAATGTACAGTATTACTAAATTTGGTAGTCGGTTGTTGTTGAACATCGCCTGTATCACCGGGTATCGTTTCCTGTCGATAGCAAGCATATTTCATCAACCGAGATCAACTAGGGTCAGCCGACTTTTGACTGGGGCTGATAATGCATGTTGAAAATCCGTTTAAAATTATTTTCATGGCATTCAGTATAAGCAAAGCACTTTCTTATATACTTGTGGCCAAGCTTGTGGCCATAGAACAATGAAAGTATTGGCGGTGGTGACAGCTCAAGCGGCCTAAGTCAGTCCAACAGCGCCAGCAACACCGTCAACCCCAGCAGCAGCAGCAGCAGCACCATCCCTTGCGCCTAGGACCCGTTCCAGTTGGAGCTGACTCGGAGGTGGAGGCGGGGACCGGTCGGGGTAGCACGTTAATCGATAATCCACCATCTCAATTTGCTATATCACACCTGGCCTAGCTGCGGAACCCACTGCACACTGCCACCGAGCCCGGGCAGACGGGACAATCTTACGTGCAACGCCTCATTACTGAGGACCCATATCGAGCTCTGGTGAACAAAGATAGGACCCGAGTGTATCGCAGCCAGGGTGGGAACATCGAGCTGTGCGAGACACGGTTGAAGAACACGGACCCGAGTTAGGTCTTGGCATGTCGCTGCATTGCTCAGGTTGAGGTCGTTAAACTGCTGCAAAACTATAGACAGGAATTTGATTGGGAGAGAGAGATAAGGTTGACCGCACATGTCATGTTGACACTTACATGAGCCAACAGAACTTTGTTAGGGACATGGCTCAGAAAAAGAAAAGAGAAAAAAAACAAGTTGAGCGCCACGAAAATGATCAGGCGACATAAAACGCGAATATTGTGGACACCTCTACTCACCCCTTTTGCGCAATACGGGACATGTTGGGACCAAAGGGCATAGGGTTTCTACTCTAGGAGAGAGGGTGAAAGGAATCTAATGGGATGTCTAGTAGTGCCCTCTTCTACCTTTGATGGGCTTGAGCCTTTTGACCTGACGGGCTTTGAGGGTGAATCGCTTTGAC
Organism: Russula griseocarnosa; assembly: GCA_022884055.1. NCBI lineage: Eukaryota > Fungi > Basidiomycota > Agaricomycetes > Russulales > Russulaceae > Russula > Russula griseocarnosa. The sequence goes on along the minus strand of JAGKRU010000007.1, from coordinate 950,458 downwards.
GGGAAAAGATGTTGGAAAAGGGAGGCTTGAAGTTGCGCTCGCCTCTGGAGTATGCTTTGACCTAGACGGGCTTGAACGGGAAAAAAGGGATGTTGGAAAAGGGAGGCTTGAGTTTGCGCTCGCCTTCTGGAGTACATGCTTTGACACTAGACGGGCATTGAACGGGAAAAAGGATGTTGAAAAGGGAGGCTTGAGTTTGCGCTCGCGCCGTTCTGGAGTACATGCCTTGACCTAGACGGCTTGAACGGGAAAAAGGATGTTGGAAAAGGGAGGCCTTGAAGTTTGCGCTCGCCTTCTGGAGTACATGCCTTTGACCTAAGATCGGCTTTGGAACGGGAAAAAGGATGTTGGAGAAAGGGAGGCTTGAGTTTGCGCTCAGCCTTCTGGAGTACATGATTTGACCTAGACGGGCTTGAACCGGGAAAAAGGATGTTGGAAAAAAGGGAGGCTTGAGTTGCGCTCGTGCCTTCTGGAGTACATGCCTTTTGACCTAGACGGCTTGAACGGGAAAAAAGGATGTTGGAAAAGGGAGGCTTGAGTTGCGCCAGCCTTCTGGAGTACATGCCTTTTGACCTAGACGGGCTTGAACGGGAAAAAAGGATGTTGGAAAAGGGAGGCTTTGAGTGCGCTCGCCTCTGGAGTACATGCCTTTGACCTAACCGGGCTTGCAACGGAAAAAGGATGTTGGAAAAGGGAGGCCTGAGTTTGCGTCGCCTTCTGGAGTACATGCCTTTGACCTAGACGGGCTTGAACGGGAAAAGGATGTTGGAAAAAGGGAGGCTTGAGTTTGCGCTCGCTCTTCTGGAGTAATGCCTTGACCTAGCGGCTGAAACGGGAAAAAGGATGTTGGAAAAGGGAGGCTTGAGTTTGCGCTCGGCCTCTGAGTAACATGCCTTGACCTAAGACGGGCCTTGATTTGGCCTGGATGGCTTCGAGGGCACTTGCTCAAGTAGGCGTCCTTTCTCCGTGGAGCTTTGGTTTATCTCTACATCAGAGTGAACTTGATGGTGGACGGGAACTTTTTGGGTGCTGGGTTTTGGTTTGGTTTCAAAGAGGTTGAAAGGGGGGGCTTTGAGTGACCTGGTTCGCTCGCCTCTCTATAGGCCTCATTGATGGACGACTGGTTGTTTCTGATCGAGTGAAGAGTCCTGCCATCGGGAAGGCCTACTCGAAGGGATTGGCCCGAGGGCTCAAAATTTGCCTTTTGAAGTGTCAAGCTGTCCTGTGTGACATGCCTTGAACGATGTAAGGAGGTGGATGCTTGCTGATGGTTAAACCCGATGCAGCCAGCCACTTGAGGATCCGCCATGTCTAAGGTGGGTGCCATTTTAGGTGGCCATCAGACGTTGTTAGTCTCATCGTAGGTGGTATCCTTTTGCTTTCCCACGACGGGGAAAAGGAGATCTCGCTTTGGACGTGCGAGAATGGGAATAGGTGATGCCTTTTGCGGGTCAATTCACAACGTTGAGGTTAATTAACACTTGACCCATTTGATTGTTGAGCTGGAATGGGTCTCGAAACACGAAGGTGATAATGAACTCCCAATCAGTGTCGAAAGCGAGTCTCGTCCACGCGCGAGGAGACGATGGCGCCGCGAAAGCGGATCGGAAAGTATTACCTGGTTATTCCTGCCCAGTAGTCATATGCTTGTCTCAAAAGATAAGCATGCATGTCTAAAGTATAAACAAATTTATACTGTGAAACTGCGATGGCTCATTAAATCAGTTTATAGTTTATTTGATGATACCCTTTCTACATGGATAACTGGTGGTAATTCCTAGAGCTAATCATGCAATCAAGCCCCGACATATCGGAAGGGTGTATTTATTAGATAAAAAACCAACGCGGTTCGCCGCTCCATGTGATTCATAATAACTTCTCGAATCGCATGGTTTCCTTGCGCCGGCGATGCCTTCATTCAAATATCGTCTCCTATCAACTTCGATGGTAGGATAGAGGCCACCATGGTTTGACGGGTAACGGGACAAAGGGTTCGATTCCGAGAGGGAGCCTGAGAAACGGCTTAACACACACGGACAGGCAGCAGGCGCGCCAAATTACCCATCCGACACGGGAGGTAGGGACATAAATAACAATATAGGGCCCTTTTGGGTCTTAATAATTGGAATGAGTACATTAAATCCGTTAACGAGGAACAATTGGAGGGCAAGTCTGGTGCAGCAAGCCGCGGTAATTCAGCCCATAAGCGTATATTAAAGTTGTTGCAGTTTAAAAAGCTCGTAGTTTGAAACTTCAGACCTGACCGGGCGGTCCCGCCTAACGGTGTGTACTGTCTGGCCGGGCCTTACCTTTTGGTGAGGCCGCATGCCCTTCACTGGCTGTGTCGGGGAACCAGACCTTTACCTATGAGAAAATTAAGTGTTCAAAGCAGGCTTACGCCGGAATACATTATGCATGGAATAATAAAATAGGACGTGCGGTTCTATTTTTGTTGGTTTCTAGAGTCGCCGTAAATGATTAAATAGGGATAGTTTGGGGCATTTGTATTGCGTTCTAAAGTGAAATTCTTGATTTACGCAAGACAAACTAATTGCGAAAGCATTTGCCAAGGATGTTTTCATTATCAAGAACGAAGGTTAGGGGATCGAAAACGATCAGACATACGTTGTAGTTAACAGTAAACTATGCCGACTAGGGATCGGACGACCTCAATATTATGCGTCGTTCGGACACCTTACGAGAATAAAGTCTTGGGTCTTGGGGGAGTATGGTGCAAGGCTTGAAACTTAAAGGAATTACCGGAAGGGCACCAACCAGGAGTGGAGCCTGCGCTTAATTTGACTCACCGGGAAACTCACCAGGTCCAGAACAAAACTAGGATTGACAGATTGATAGCTGCTTTCTTGATTTTATGGGTGGTGTGCTGGCCGTTCTTAGTTGGTGGAGTGATTTGTCTGGTTAAATCCGATAACGACAACGAACCTTAACTGCTAAATAGCCTGGCCGGCTTTTGCTGGCCACGCTTCTAGAGGACTGTCGGCGTCTAGCGACGGAAAGTTTGAGGCATAACAGGTTGTGATGCCCTTCAAGATCGCTCTCCGCGCGCACGCGCGCTACACTGACAAGAGCCAGCGAGTTCTTTTCCCTTGGCCGAAAGTCATGGTAATCTTGTGAAACTCCTGTCCGTGCTGGGGAATAGAGCAATTGCAATTATGGCTGCTTCAACGAGGAAATTCTAGTAAGCGTGAGTCATCAGCTCCGTTGATTACGTCCCTTGCCCTTTGTACACACACCGCCCGTCGCTACTACGATTGAATGGCTTAGTAGACCTCCGGATCGCTTTGGGGAGTCGGGAAACGACACCCTGTCGTTGAGAAGTTTTGGTCAAACTTTGGTCATTATTAGAGGAAAGTAAAAGTCGTAACAAGGTTTCCCGTAGGTGACCGCGGAAGGCTCATTATCGTGCAACGAGGTGCAGGGCTGTCGCTGACCTTTTTAAGGGGTCGTGCACCGCTCGAACACATCTCACATCCATCTCACCTTTTGTGCATGCACGCGCGGGCCCTCCTTTGCAGGAGGGCTTGTGTTTTTCACATAAAACTCGATAACTAGTGTAGGATGTATTTCCATTGCGAACACAGCAATCAAACAACTTTGCAAACACGGATCTCTTGGTCTCGCATGATGAGAACGCAGCGAAATGCGAAATGCGTAATGTGAATTGCAGAATTCAGGAATCAATCGCAATCTTTGAAACGCACCTTGCGCCCCTTGGCACTCAAGAGGGGCACACCCGTTTGAGGTGTCGGTGAAACATCAAAAACCTTTTTTCCGCTTTGAACTTTTTGGTCAGGGAAAAGATTTTTGGACTTGGAGGTCCCATGCTTGCTTCACCTTTGGAAAGCGAGCTCCTCTCAAATGAATTAGTGGGTCCTGCTTTGCTGATCCTCGACGTATAAGATGTTTCTACGTTTTGGATTAGCACTGTCCATTGGACACTGCTCCTAATCGTCCTTGGGACTTGATGGTGCTTCGGTCACCGCCAATCATACGTTGGGGATAGGCTGAGGCCCAACAAAAACGCTTGAACCTGCAAATCGGTGAGACTACCCGCTGAACGTAAGCCATATCAATAAGCGGAGGAAAAGAAAACTAACAAAGGATTCCCCTAGTAACTGCCGAGTGAAAGCGGGGAAAGCTCAAATTTAAAATCTGTGGCCTTTGGCCATCCGAGTTGTAAATTTAGAGAAGCGTCTTCCGCGCTGGACCATGCAACAAGTCTCTGGAATGGAGCGTCATAAGAGGGTGAGAACCAGTCTTGGCATGGACACACCAGGGCTTTTGTGATGCGCTCGTCGAAGAGTCGAGTTTGTTTGGGAATGCAGCTCAAAAATGGGTGGTGAAATCCATCTAAAGCTAAAATATTGGCGAGAGACCATAGCGAAAAAGTACCGTGAGGGAAAGTGAAAACACTTTGGAAAGAGAGTGAAACAGTACGTGAAATGTTGAAAAGGAAACGCTTGAAGTAGATCGCGTCGACCGAGACTCAGCCTTCCTCGGCTTTGGTGTACTTCTCGGGGGCTTGAACCGGTCAAGCATCAATTTTGCCCTTGGATAATGGGAAGGGAAATGTGGACACCCTTTTACGGTGTGTTATAGTCTCTCGTCGCATGCAAGGTTGGGATTGAGGAACTCAGCACGCACCTCCCGGGTGTCGGGGCTTGCCTACGATACGTGCTTAAGAATGTTGGCGTAATGGCTTTAAACGACACGTCTTGAACCACGGACCAAGAGGTCTAACAATGCCTGCGAGTGTTTCGGGTGGAAAACCCGTGCGTGCGCAATGAAACGTGAAATTGGGACCTCTGTCGTGGAGGCACCGCGCCACGACCAAGACTTCTGTGACGGCTCTGCGGAAAGCATGTATGTTTAGGACCCGAAAAGATGGTGAACTATGCCTGATAGGGTGAAGCCAGAGGAAACACCCGTCTGGTGGAGGCTTCGTAGCGATTCTGACGTGCAAATCGATCGTCAAAAATTTGCGTATCAGGGGCGAAAGACTAATCGACCATCTAGTAGTCTGGTTCCTTGCCGAAGTTTCCCCTCAGGATAGCAGAAACTCATGTCAGATTTTATTGGTAAAGCGAATGATTAGAGGCCTTGGGGATGAAACAAAACATCCTTAAACCTATCTCAAACTTTAAATATGTAAGAAACGAGCCCGTTTCTTGATTGGACCGCTCGGGCGATTGAGAAGTTTCTTAGTGGGCCATTTTTGGTAAGCAGAACTGGCCGACTGCGGGATGAACCCGAACGCGAGGTTAAGGTGCCGGAATGCACCTCATTAGACACCAACAAAGGTGTTAGTTCATCTAGACACAGGACGGTGGCCATGGAAGTCGGAATCCGCTAAGGAAGTGTGTAACAACTCACCCCTGCCGAATGAACTAGCCCTGAAAATGGATGGCGCTCAAGCGTGCTACCCCACACCTCGCGTCGGCGGTTTGAAGTGACGTGCCGACGAGTAGGCAGGCGTGGAAAGGTCGTGAAAGAAGCTTGGCAGCGATGGCTGGGTTGAAAACGGCCTCTAGTGCAGAATCTTGGTAGTAAGTAGAAAATATTTCAAAGTGAGAGCCTTGAAGACTGAAGTGGAGAAAGGTTCCATGGTAACAGCAGTTGGAATGGGTCAGTCGATCCTAAGAGATAGGAAGCTCCGTTTCAACAGCACGCGATTTTCGGCGTCACCTATCGATAAGGGAATCCAGTTAAGATCTGGAACCAGGATGTGGATCTTTAGCGGCAAACGCAAATGAACTTGGAGACGCTGGCGAGGGCCCCGGGAAGAGTTTTCTTTTCTCCTGACCGCTTAACCCCTGAAATCGATTGTCCGGAGCTAGGGGTCGATGGCGGGTAGAGCTCGACACCTCTTCGGGTCCGGTGGGCGTTCATCGCAGCCCTTGAAAATCCAAGGGAATGAATAACTTTCACGACTGGTCGTACTCATAACCGCAGCAGGTTCCGAAGGTGAAGAACAGCGCTCTTAGTTGATAGAACAATGTAGATAGGGAAGTCGGCAAAATAGATCGCGTAACTTCGGGAAAAGATTGCTCTAAGGTTGGGTGCATCGGGCTGGCCGGAAAGCCTCGGGACTCGGCCGGGACTGTTCGGGGAAACCTCGGCGGACCTGGCTTGGACGCTGGCGTGGATGGCTTTGGCTCCCTTCGGGTTGTCCGTGTACGCTTAAAACCGACTTAGAACTGGTACGGACAGGGGATCTGACTCTCTAATTAAAACATAGCATTGTGATGCCATGAAAGTGTGTTGACACAATGTGATTTCTGCCCAGTGCTTCTGAATGTCAAAGTGAAGAAAATTCAACCAAGCGCGGGTAAAACGGCGGGAGTAACTATGACTCTCTAAGGTAGCCAAAATGCCTCGCATCTAATTATGTGAGCGCGCATAGAATGGATTAACGAGATTCCCACTGTCCCTATCCTACTATCTAAGCGAAACCACAGCAAGGGAAACGGGTTGGCAGAATCAGCGGGGAAAGAAGACCCGTTGAGCTTTGACTCTAGTTGACATTGGTTGAAAAGACATAGAGGGTGTAGCATCAAGTGGGAGCTCCGGCGGCGTTGAAATACCACTACCTTTATCGTCTTTTTATACTTTATTCGATGAGGCGGAGCTTGGATAAAGTCCACTTTTGGCTTCAAGGTCCTTCGCGGGCACGATCCGGGTTGAAGACATTGTCAGGTGGGGAGTTTGGCTGGGGCGGCACATCTGTTAAAATAACGCAGGTGTCCCTAAGGGGGACTCATCGAGAACAGAAAATCTCGAGTAGAACAAAGGGTAAAATCCTTGATTTTGATTTTCAGTGTGAATACAAACCAATGAAAGTGTGGCCTAATCGATCCTTTAGTCCGTCGGAGTTCGATGCTAGAGGTGCCAGAAAAAGTTACAACAGGGATACTGGCCTTTGGCAGCCCAAGCGTTCATAGCGACGTTGCTTTTTTGATCCTATCGATGTCGGCTCTTCCTATCATATCCAGAAGCAGAATTCGGTAAGCGTTGGACTTGTTCACCCACTAATAAGGGAACGTGAGCTGGGTTTAGAAACCGTCGTGAGACGGTTAGTTTTACCCTACTGATGGAGGGTTTGTCCGTAATAGTAATTGAAACTTAAGTACGAGAGGAACCGTTCATTCAGATATTTGGGTATTTGCGCCTGTCCGATCGCATGGCGCGAATAGCTATCATGCTGCTGGATTATGGCTGAACGCCTCTAAGGTCAAGAATCCAGCTAGAGACGACAATGTGTACCCGCGCGTGTTAGATGTGTCTTGGAATAGAGCTTTGCTGTGAACCAAATGAGGTGGGCTTCGATTGGCTTAGAGGAAATGTCTGGCCAGTCTTGTCCCACGAATTGCAATCATGATATGTGCGCGGGGCTGAATCACTTTGCAGACGACTTGAATCAGGACGGGGTACTGTACAGCAGTAGAGTAAAGCATTGGGCAGTGCTACTCTTGTATTTAAGCTTAGATTAGTAGATTTGTTTGGCCCCCTATTCAGGTCATTTTCAGTTTTCTTCGATACAGCGACTGAAGTGAGTACCTATATCAGCTAGTACTATACTCTTACTGATTGTCTTGTAGCATGCCATATACTGGTAATTGTGTTATGTACTATCAGTGTTGAATACAGCGACTGAACACGCCTATACAGGCATTATCTTATCTAAATTTTAACAGCTGCATTTCTACAGCATCGGACCAATTGGGGTAATTGTTTGATGTTATTAATTGACACGAGGAACATTAACTATCACACTGCAAAGCCTCTCGTCCACGATGGCTGCCTTGCCAATAGAGACTAGCGGGTAAGCGTATTGTCGAACCGTGACTGCAGCACTACGTCAAGTGAACTTCTTTTTGAGAACTGGGAAGAGTCAGTATACTACACCCTTTTTCCTAGACGATCGAACCACACGGAAGACGGAAGAATTAATATCCTTCAATGTAAGATGACCATGGCCGGGTGAACAACCACCTATCCTCATGGCCAAAATGGCACGGACAAATGTCGAGGTGTTTGGTAGAGCCTGGCATAATGGTATAAGATATAAGAAAGGAGGTCAGCGTTCGGCCACGCGCACTCGCGGCTCGGTGGGTGTAATGTCCGGGAGGGAGTGGAATGGAAAGCGAAAAACACCGGAAGAGGCGACGCATGGCCCTTGTGCCGCCGGTCGTTGCAACTCCACCACACTCTTCACCAAAATATACATGCTTATTACGGACTACCGTATTCGAGATATACCGTGACGCCCTTCGTCTCATGTAGTACGGAGATACCATGACCCCCTGGTCATGCACACTGAATGGCCGCTCTTATATGCGTGCAGGATGCATTCAATTCCACGCACGTCCACGAAAACGGTATCCGCGCGTCTCTCCGTCGGGTTGCACAAAGATAAGCTTGACCTCGCCAAAAAAGCTCAGACTTCGACTCTAGGACGGGGCAATTGTCGACTTTGAGAGTTTTGCCGTAAAACTCGAGTGCGCGATAGTCATTGTCGAAGAATCCGCCGTCTCGGTAACTCACTGTGCTCCACAAAAGAGTAACACACGTTTTCCGAGTACCCACAAGGAGCCAGTGGATTTCCACTGGTTGAATATACTTCCTTGGAAAAACCATTGAGTTGTGCCATTGTGATGGGCTTTGCATTGAATGTTATGATTGGTGGATGGATTGGGGGCGAAAGCCATCGTAGGAAACTATCTCTAAGCTAGTTCCTGTGAAGCCGTCTGAGCCCGCAGAATGGCAATCAGGGATTAAAGATGACGAAAGTTAGCCTCTTGAAGCATGTTGCCAACATTTCGCAAATCGCCACGGGCATCCTGCACATCGACACGAACATCTTGCACCTCATCGCAGACGTCCTGCCCCGTCCCTCGACACCCCTCACTCTATCATCAAACTGTGCCTCGTCTTCATCTGCTCTGCAGATGCCATCCGTCCCTCTTTTTGTTCAACGTCTCCAGGCTGTCCTCGATGTCTCTGTTTCCCATTAACTTCATAAAGTACTTTTCTGAATAGCCTGTCAGCGAAAATGATAAATATACAGCGACATCAACACACTGATTCGTCCACGCTTTACTTCCTTCGTCGCGATCCCAAGGATCGTCAACACCTCAACCATAATCTCAACGATTATGTCACTCATAGCCTAGTCGGTATGATCCTAGTATATATCTCAAGCCGGCGGAATAAATGTTCAATGCGGTTAAAGATCTCGACAAGCTTGTCTTGGCTATCGCTGGCATCTTTAGCCGCCTGGGGTCCTCGATCTCAAAATAGATCGCACAAGGGAGAGAGGTAGAACACTGACCGAAAGTAGAACGCTGATCCTTGCGAAAAGTACACTTACCGGTGGGAATGCCTGTAAATAAAATATTAGGGCAGAAATTCCTGGGAACGGAATGTCTTATTAATATTCACCAGCCAACGCCCTGGCCAATGGTTCCCGAAAATGAATACAAGATATTCACAGTTGGGGTAACCCATTTAGTGAGTCGATCGTCGCCATTCCGGGATTGGTTGAATGCAGGGACTTGTTCTTTGAAGGACGGTGAGGACAGCCTCGGGGGATTCGCGGGATTGAAGGCTGGGAAGGATGGATGAGAGGCGAGTTCCTTTTTAGTTTTATGCTTGTAAGATTCAAAGTAGCGTTGAAAAAGGACGGAAAGTTGGACTGGGAGGTAGATGTGGAGGGGCAGTCGGGGCAGTTGACATGATGGTTTGTGAAGAGGGCGTCGATGAGTAGGCGCCCACAGCCTCGAGGCAACCACCCAATGAATGCGGGCATTCCATCCTACCAGATCTCTTCCCATCA
>JAGKRU010000007.1:887122-940577 GCA_022884055.1 Russula griseocarnosa | reverse complement strand
GCGCCAGAACAAGTGAAGTCGTCACGATACGATGTTTCATATTCTCTCCTTCCCCTGATGTCCTTCCCCTATAAGTTACTACCATAGCGCTCGCTGAAACCCCAAATAGCTACCTTTTCTAGCCGTCCCGAATATTCGTGTCCAATGGATTGCTGTTTCTGAACTTCGTTATGGCAAAGAAGTCGTCCCGCACCGCAACAAAAATCAAACTATTATTGTCATTGCGGCACACCGCAATGACTACTGATCAGCTGAGCCGACTGACTTGATGTGATGGTAGGCCAGGTGATACGAATCGACGTGCTCCCTGATAACGTCCTACTAGGAATATTTGATTTATATGTGATATGGCATCACACATCATATACATGGCAAAACGGAGAAAGAGCATGGCAAACGCTGGTCCATGTGTCAACGATGGAGAAGTCTGGTCTTTCGATCACCACTCGCCTGGATTTGCGACTTTTTGTGGACACCCAAACACCCGCAAGGGACACACTGGACGTCTGGCCACCTTGCCTCTCATCATCAAAGGCAATAGTATGACACTATCAAAGCACGGACAACGTCATTGCGCACTTAAGCAGAGCAATCGCGTATGTCAAGTCGACCTCGTTAACCTCGTGGATTGGCAATTGGAAATGTCTGGCCAGTAATGCAGGTGCCATTCCCGGAGTTGACTATCTGCGGCTCCACTTATATCATGAAACGCTGTCAGTCATTCCTGATTCGTTCTTGGGTGGATCTGCCCCACGCCTGCGATACCTCGACTTGAATGGCATCCATTTCCGGGATTGCCAAATCTGCTTTTATCTGCTACTCACCTTGCTGCCCTTTGCCTCAATAATATTCCTCATTCGAGTACTTTCACCTGAGGCGATAATCGCTCCCTCTCCGTGTTGTCCAGCCTTAAATCACTGAATTGGTCCAGTCTACCTACTATAGTCTGACACCAAGCCCTCTACGTCCCGATAGCCGCAACGCATCCTCATCTCCCTCCCCATCTCGTGAAGCCCCTGCGCTCCATACACAGGTTACCGAAGGTTCGCTTAATGTTCCTGGCACGCTCGTCATCGCACCGGGTTTCAAGAGGCTCGAAAAGTGGACTGTTGGAGACGTTCGCGCTTGGAGCAGCGCATGAGCGATGCAGCGAGCGATGGTCGGTCGAAAAGGAGGATGAAAAAAGAGGTGATGTAGGTGAAGGTACCTCGAATGTTAACGAGTCACTCGCCCTGGAAGGGAGTACCAACGAAATGCAAGATGAACTTATGGAGATGCAAGGCCGTATCGGCGAGCTGGGACGCGAAATGGCCAAGTTCGCAACCTCACAGGTATGCTATACACCACTCCATCGCGTGTTTCAGCTCAAGCCATGTCCACTGCCCTCAGACCAATTCGCCCTTCGCGATCCAGGCACAGACAAGTTCTTCAATGGCCCTCCGCCCCGTTCTCTGCCACCAATTACACCACAGGCCTCTGTTTCCCGCATCTCTTCCTACGGTGACTTCCACCAACGCGAATCGGTCAGCCCACCATCTATCCCTCTATCCGGCATCCACGCGGAACATCCATGATCACGTCTGCCGTACCCACGGGAGACCACACATCTCCCTCAGGCTTGGTAATAGTCGGCCAAGGCGCGCTCTTACCACCTCAGTCACCCCAACGACGAGCAACTCTGGATTGGCGTCGCCTGCCGGTGCTGGCGCTGGCGCAGTGCGCTACCCGTATCCGTATCTGTTGCCGGCCTTCCTGCGTCCTCCTCGCCACCTCAGCGTCTACTCCTGCTGGTCAGCCGCGGGCGCGGACGGGGTTCGCTAGCAGCCCTCTGCAACAGCCCACACGGGCAAGGTCGTTGAGTATTAGCCCGATGCTACGCAAACGATACACGTCGCGTTAGGAGAACCCATCATGAAATCGCGCGTGTCTTCATCCGCATCCCCCATATCGGTCGGCGATGACGACGATGACGGTGGTGCAACAAAATACGAGTACGATCTTGGACCCGGCACCGTGCCTTGCACGTCCACCACGCCCTGCGTACACCAAGAACGGCTAGCCGTAGTCCCAGTAGCGGCGAATGCAGGGGAAGTCGAATGAATGCGTAGAGACTACACGGACACTGTTGTGCGCTGAACATTGACAGACCAGCCGCCGCTGCCGGTGTATCACCGCACACGAAACTTTGGTCATCGATTACGACGACTACACCGACAACTCCTGCATCTGCACCTGCGGCAAACTTGGGACGAACTGGTTGCTATGCGAAACACGTGGTCTTGACAACGTGCCGTCCACTGCCGCCACCAGCGCCCACTTCTTTCCTACGATATGAGCAGAAGATTTCTTTATATATTGGATAAAAGACTTACTAATATAATCTACATTATCTGTGATCAGAAAGTGATACACGTGTGTGCGCATATCTATGTCCACGGATCGCTCCGGGAGTTCGGACGTCCGAGATGCGAATCAGTGATCTGATCCATTGATCCGTTCACTCCAGTTCATGCGTTATTTCGACAGAATCATCAAATTTGCAAGCACCAGCAGTGAACAAGCAAGACAGGAGTAGACGCTCGTAGTTTGTCCTGTCCATCAATACAGAGCTGTCACATGGCAAACACCCACCAACGCCGTTTGCTCCTTTCCCATACGTCTTTGGCCGCCTTTACCTTATCCACCAGGGTCCACAAGGTTTATTCCTCAAATCAAAACCTAATTAATGTCCTATCGTAACGATGCCAGCACGGCCTACGATAGTATCCTCTTATCCAGTGTTCCTCACCCGATACGGGCAGAAAGACAGGTACATAGCTCCATTTTTTCTATCTCCTCCCTTTTTCGAGATTGGCAATCTGAGCCCGTCGCCCCGCCCCTCCTCCGTTTTCACACTCCCCGACTCTTTCTCACTTCTTTCTCCCCATTTGATAGGAGGACTACCACGTAGATTTGTTGGACGAAGGCCCGATCGCCACCCTTCAGCTCCAAATCACCAACCTACAGGCCAGCAACCACTTACAGCTGGCTACAGCCCGGTGCCGTGGCCTTTTCCCACAAGGAAGGGCAGGCGGAGAATGGTGCCGAGCACACTGGCGCGAAAGGGCCGTGGTATCGCACGGATGGGGGATTACAGCGATCGTCATCGTCATCATCCTTATCGTTGGTGGCATTGTTGGTGGCGTAGTACGCGGCACACTTTACAGCTCCAGCAATATTAACAGCGGCAACAGTAGTGTCGGCAACGGCAGCTCTAATCCTAAAAGTACTAGTGTCACATCCGGTGGCGCGGTGGGGACAGCTCAAGGACCCCAAGTCAGTCCAACAGCGCCAGCACCACCGCCAGCTCCAACGGCGGCATTCCTCCCTCGTTAGCTTCAGTGTCACCGCCAGTCTGACCGGGCAATCGTAGGGAGGACAACCACTGCTATGAACCAGACCGTCGCAGCAAAACGAACTCTGTTCGCTAGCTGTTACGGTTCTGTGTCAGATGATGAGTCTATTTTTTTTTCTCTGGGCATATGGGAATGCTTTCGTTCCGGCCTTCGTCACGCTGCTTGCTTCACAAATCCAAGTTCAGTTTCGCTCTCGTTTATCTTTTCAATGTATGCGAACATGTATGATATACAGTATTTTAACTATTATTCACGACGAATTGATATCTCTATTTTCTGGGCCACTCGACATGTACTGTTGTGCAGGAGGTTCAACCCAATTAGTGGGCAGTTTGTCACGGTGATGATCACATGAATAATTAATGTGGTCTTCGACAACGTGCAACGAATGAATGGGGGGTGTTTCCTAAACCGTGAGCTGGTCACTTTGTTGATTTTCAATTGGCCCGATTCAATGACATCGTCATCCGCGAAAATTGTCAGAGTGTCGAGGTTGGGGTGGGCCTTACGTGGATCAATGTGTACGGATAGCTTCGTCCCAACAGAATCCTAAGGGTTTCTATGTTGCCGGAGGGGCTTGGATGGTGTTGGCGTTGCCCATATTCAGTTACTCTTGGCGGAGGTGAGTGCCATTCCCCTCCTGTGTTATCCACCGTAGGAACTCGAATGCCTTTGGTTATAGCTTTATCCAATAATCTGGTTCGACGTGTGTGAAAGCCTCGTGATGCCCTTCCGCGCTCTCCTCGAGCAAGTCTTCAACGAGGGCATTTAATGTAGCCCTATCTCACGTTTCAGTCACGGTTGCGCAGGCTACATGACCGCCAGGCACCAAGGGCGAATCACTGGGCACGAAGGATCGTCTCGGTCAGAGTTTCGATTTCCAAGACCAGCGCCAATCGACATAAAACATTAGACGCTAGAGAAGGTATAGGACGATACGGGTAGTACCTGTGCGTGCATGGGCATGTGCGAGGACATGTCGGACAGAGCGTGGTACGATGTATGATAGATGGAGGAGATAGAGGGAGGGATGGGGAAATTTTTAGTAGAAATCAAATAAGCAAGAGGCGAGGCGAGTGGAGCAACAGCAAGCTTTTCATGCATGACTAGAGTGATACATGATGAATGTAAAAGCTAGAGAGCATGGGTTGTGACTTACGAGCTGCATCACATCTACTCCATGTCGGAGTCTTTGTCCCAATCAGAAATGGCGACGGGATGACTGGAGAGCTGACGTGCGGTAACGAAGTCCCCAATGTTTTCCTGGAAAGGTCCCGATGGCTCGAGCCCTTCCACGAAAATATTCTGCAGGTTGGGCAATACTTCTGTGATTCTGTCCCCAACGAGCTCTTGCAGGGCAACCGCAATGTCTGGCGCAAATTCTTTTGAGAGATAGAGATTCTTTACTACCGTAAATGGAAGCAAGAGTTGCAACCATAGGGTGTCCTCGATGGCATCATTCTTCCAGACTAGTTGCGAATATTCATGGTCGATGTAGAGGTCCTCAACCGTGGAAAGGGGGTGCAAAGAGGAGTTACAGACTTGCTCGATGGATGAAAGTTGCCAATCTGGTTCTCTGCATGAGATATTTATCAGAAGATCGTAGAAGCCGGACATAGATGTCCGGTATCGAAGTTTGACGCTGGCCGTGCTATCATCGAATTGTACATGTGCTTCATTGAGTGCTGTGAGTGTTGGTGTACAATTGATGAATCGGGCGAGTCGTGGGCAGTCAAAGTCAATTTGATTGAAAAGGGTTCTGTACAAGAGATTGAGTTGCGGGGCGTCGATGAAGGTCACGAGTTCCTCTAAATATTCGATAACACCTTTGAAACGAAATTGGTCGAGAGCAGGGAGGACGGAGCGTTTTGGCGGAGGCAGACTTCGGCTTTCCCATTCCGGGTGAGATTGATGGGATTGGAACTCAAGGGAAAGTGAGTCGAGGCTGGACAAAGCACAGAGGAGAGCGACCATCGTTTCGGGTGAGATGTATCCGGAATGAGGAATATCAATAAGGTCAAGATAGACAATGTGATTAGCAGACAAAAGTAGCTTTGGAAATCCCGGAAATGGAAGGCCGGACAACGCGAAGTATTGCAGAGGTGGGGCAGATCCACCCAAGAACGAATCGGGTATAACTGGTGGTGTTTCATCGTATGAGAAGAGCCGCAGTTCTGTCAGCTCTGGGAATGGGACCTGCATTGCGGCCAAGACTTTTTCCAGTTGCCAATCAAGGCCCCGGAGGATGACTTGACATACGCGATTGATCTGCTCAAGTGCAGCAATGACGTTGTCCGTGCATGATAAGGTCATATCGCCTTTGATGATGAGAGGCAAGGCTGGCCAGACGTCCAGTGTGTCCCTTGCGGGTGTTTTGGGTGTACAAAAAAGTCGCAAATTCAGGCGACGTGGTGATCGAAAAACAAGACTTCTCCATCGTCGACACACATGGACGAGCGATTGCCATGCCTCTGTGTCTGTTTTGCCTCTATATGATGGATACATAATCATATAAAAATCAAATGTTTCTAGTAAGACGTCATCAGGGAGTGCGTCGATTCGTATCACCTGGCCTACATCACATCAAGTCAGTCAGTAGTAGTCATTGCGAGATGTCGCTCAAGGGAATACATACGTTGATTTGGTTTGGTTTGTTTCTTCCGAGTGCGGCGACGATTCTTTGCCATAACCAAGCCTTATGAATGGTGATCTATTGGTATCGATATCCCGGGGCGGCTAGGAAACAATGGAGGGTGCAGGAGATGGTGGGGAGATCTGACGAAGGCACAACACGCCTTTTACAGTAGCTGAGCTATTCGAGACTTTGTAGCTTTGTCGGTTACCGATCAATGCAGCGTGTACGTTTCTCTTGAATTACAACTGAGAGTCGATTGATGATGATCGATGATTCCGTGCTTGGATGGATGGAGTACGGCATGATGACTGGTTGCTTATTGTTATGCGAAACACGTGATCTTAACAACATGGCTGCATCGCCCACGGTATTGTAACCCAGTCACTGTGCATGATCACGTCGTGAGTCTTCTGTACCGCGATGCCCTTATGCTACAAAAGCGCAAGTGAACTACGGACATCATGACGGTTGAGTAGATAGCTAGTCATTCAAACAGGTGTTAATTCGGATCCACGCTGCGTTTTTGGCCCCCTCTTGCGTCTGAGGAGATACCTTTGGACTGATAGAGAAGAAAACCAAACTCGGCGGGGATTCCAAGATCGTGGGGACCCAAAAATACATTTTCGTACGCAATTTCTCCTCTGAGCGCAAAATTGTCAGCTTCGCGTCCGATAGATGCTATGTAGAGTGCATACATGACAATGTGCTTTCCTCTTCCTCTTCTCTCTCGTTATGGATAGGGTCGTTCCTGACAGAAATAGTGACAGGACTGCCGGAAAGCTGTCGCGCGGCAATAAACTGCTCAATGTTTTCCCGGAAAGGTCCCAATAGCTCGAGCCCCTCCACGAAAATATTCTGCAGGCTGGGCAACACTTCTGTCGGTCTGTCCCTAACGAGCTCTTGCAGGGCGGCGGCGATACCTGGCGCAAATCCCTTGGATAGGTAGAGATTCTTTACCGCGGTAAATGGAAGTAAGAGTTGCACCCATAGGGTGTTCTCGGTCGCATCATTCTCCCAAATTAGTCGCGAATATTCATGCTCAATGAAGAGGTCCTCTGCCGTGGAAAGTAGAGGCAAAGAGGAGTTACAGACCTGCGCAATGGAGGAAAGCTGCAAATCTTGTTTTCCGTCTGTGCATAAGATTCCTATCTCAAGAGTCCTGGAACGTGCTGTGATGCTGGTGCTCCAACCTTCGAATTGCACACGTGCATTATCGCGTGGCCTGGGTGTTAGTGTCCGATTGATGAATTGGGCGAGTCGTGGGGTGTCAAAATTGATTTGATTGAAAAAAGTTATATGTATGTGGTCGAGTTGAGGGGCGTCGATGAAGGTCACAAGGTCCTCTAAGTATCCGGTAACACCTTTGAAATGAAATTCGTCGAGAACGGGGAGGATGAACCGTTTTGGTGGAGGCGGACTTAACCTTTCCAGGCAGGGTGAGATAGACGGTCTCTGAATTCAAGATGAAGGGTTTCGAGGCTGGACAAAGCGCAGAGGAGAGCGACCATCATTTCGGGTGAAATGTACCCAGAAATAGGAATATTAGAAAGGTGAAGGCAGATAAGGTGGTTAGCAGACAGAAGTAGTTTTGGCAGCCATGGAAATGAAATATCATCCAATTCGAAGTTTCGGAGACGTGGGGCATATCCACCCAAGAACGATTCGGGAAGGTGTGCCAGCGTTTCACCATTTGAGAAGAGCCGCAGTTCCGTCAACTCCGGGAATGGCACCTCCATCGCAGCCAAAACTTTTTCCAATTGCCAATCCTCCGCAAGGTCCGAGAAGACGACCTTATGTATGCGGTTGCTCTGCCTAAGTGCCACAACGATGTTATCCGTGCCGGGTGATAAGGCCATATTGCCCGCGACGATGATAGGCAAGGCTGGCCAGACGTCCAGTGTGTCTTTTGCGGGTGTTTCGAGTGTACATAAAAGTTGCAGATTCAGGCGACGCGGTGACCCAAGAACAAGGCTTCTCCATCTTCGACACACATGAACCAACGATTGCCATGCCTCTATCCCCATTTTGTCTTTATAAAATGTGTTGCCTTCATACAACTCGGATGAACTCATACCCACATAGAAGTCAAATATTTCTAGTAGGACGTCATCAGGGAGTACGTCGATTGACTCGATTCGTTTCACCTGGCCTACATCGCATCACGTCAGTAGTCATTGTGAGATAATGCGCAATAAAAGACATACATTGACTTCGCTTGGTTAGTCTCTTCTGAGTCTGGCGACAATTCTTTTCCATCGGCAAGCAACGGCGAGATCTGATGAGGGGCACGGCTTTTAGCTGAGGTATAAGGGGGGTATTTGAGACTTTGTTACAGTAATTATTGATGCAGCGTATGTGATTTTCTTAGATTCAGCACCGGGTGCTGGAAGGCGCGGTTGCTTGAGATATCCTGCGGTTTTATTGATTGATGGATTCAGAGGGTATTGATTGATGGATTCAGAACGTCCCGAGGAGTGGATTCAGGGGCTCCTGCTCAACCACAACGCGCGCGAATCGGCACGATCCGGGCCGGTCCCCAGGAGAATCCTCCGTCCCGCTGCATGCACAGCGTTCACGCCCATGGCGCCCCCGTGATCTTGAAGGCGTTCACAGATGGGACCGAGGTGAGCAATAAATTAACAGTCGCACAGATGAACGCATTCTTTCGTTCTGATGCGGCAACTTCGATCAGTTCTGACTTAGTCAATACGACAACAGCGTGACGACAACAGCGTGTTGGCTGCTTATTACTATAAGCCATGGTTTCTCACCCACGGCTCGCTATCCGCGTACCCTCCAGATCTCTCTCTCTTCTCATATAACATCTACTTTCGCTTGAACTAAGGTATCGGCCGACGAGTTCATAACTGAAGCTATACGTCTTTCGGCCATGTAGTTGACTTTTCTTTTCATCTGTTCGCTCTCTCACAAACTCGCTTCCCCTCTCCCTCTCGGTTGAACCATGTCTTTAAACATGCTAGGAAGGACTCTCACTAGTGAATGGCACGGGTTTCGATACCCGTGTTGTGTATGTCATGCCTGACTGGCGTGCTGAAGGACTTTCGTGCCTCTCGATATGTATCGATGTTGCAAACTGCACATGTAAGGAGCAATATGGCCTTGAAACAACCGCTGCGATCTCGACGAACGTTTACAAGCCACACGATAATTAGTGCGTTTGTTCGTTTCGCTATCTATGACATTTAAAAAGTTTTTTCATAGTACGCTTAAAGACTCATATCATCCCTGGGCTCATTCACAAATGCTATCTCGTCAAGAGTGCGTCGTCCCCCGTTTTATTTTGAACCTTTATTGATTTTATGTATTCACACCAATGCATGTGAAAACTTGCACCCTCAGTTATCGTTGAACGGTCTCAAACCCACCATTCCCATTTGTGTCCACTTACTCCTGCTGACACTCACACCTCCATTCGCGGAACTCTTTGTGTTCTTTCCCCCGACCGGAGTTACGCAAACTGAAAGTGTTGGTGCTGTGTGCGGTATCTGGTGTTTAGGTGAGTCCCCCTGTGATTGTCTATGCATTTATCCAGTGACAAGAGTGTCTCAAAGAGTCAAACAATCACTGTTGACTGGCAGATCTCATAATTGTTCTCAATGCGCCGTTTCTTAGACCTGGCGTGAACCCATGGCACGTTAAACCAAATCTGTACTAAGTTTCGTATGCCTGCTGCTGTGGTTCAGGTGCCCATTGACGTAGATGGTTAGCTTAAGGGTGTCGTTGACCTAAGTCATCTACAACAAAGGCATGAAGGGGCGAGTACGTCCTCGCCTTTGTCTGGGCTCAAAAGGCTCAAAACAATGTTTTCACTCCACACAGTGTCGACATTATCAAATTTGATGAGATACCAGTTTTTCTTAAAGACGTGCTCCCTTCCAATGCACAACTCGCAACGGCAATCTGATGGGTAACTGTTTCAAGTTCTCTCCCGTATGCCTTGACTCAACCATCAAGAACATTGTGGTGCAACCACTCCTCGACAGTGTTTGTGCTTCCCTCATGAGTCCAGTGGAGCATGAGGCCCTTGTGCACAATGCAGCGCAGCCCACAGGTGGAGCCAGAGGCAACTGCACGCCTGCACCTGTTTGTTAATTTGGATATCAAAGTATTATATCATTTTCATTCTCTGAAAGTGGCTTTAAAGGCTTAATATACTTAATATAAGTTGTGTCAAGTGAGTTCTAGGAATTGAATCCTGGATTTAAGTCATGACCGTCTTAATCGGATTTTACTTAAATTTACTTAAATTTTATTTAAGATGGGGTTAAGATGAAATAAGTGAAATGACGTTTTCTTGATGCCGTTCCTTGGCAATGAATCAAAATAATTATTGTATTTTAGTTCACGGAGTCAGCTTGGCTATTGTGATGTGCTTCGGTCATACTGGGCCCAACAGTCATGACTTGGTTATTGACAGACTTGGGAGCGGCGAGCGAGTCGAGGCGTCAGGAGCGGGAGGCGTCAGGAGTGGCAATAGCCGAGCTTGTCACACTATTTGTCCAAAACCAAAACAAACAGAATAATGCAAACGGCTGTATAAGATAAAAAGTGTGACGGAAATCGCCGCTACCGCTCTCATCCGGACATGACCACGACCATGATCGACTTCATATTCTATTATCCTCATCCTGACTCTCCCGGTGTCGCACTCGTACCTGTCAACCCATACCCAGAGATGTTGATTGGCCATCTGTGGCGTCTGGCCCAGACAGAAGAACCCAGTCTCGCTGATCATATTGGCAGAGCACGGTACACGCTCTTCATCGTACGTTCATTCTTTTTGTACACCACCGGTAGTTTTTCTCGTATCTACTGTAGCCGCCCGACTTGTCTCTCCATCCATACGATACCTTGCTCTCTCGCAGCCGAGATTGGCTTCTGCAGCACCGTGAAGATGGCCAAAAGGCCCTCATCTTTTATAAGCTCTCCGAAGTCTTCCCTACTGTACCGCCTCCTGAATCAGTGCATGTCCTTGTCGTCACAGATGAACGTATGTCTATCTTTGTCAACATCATCGTTTCCTGCCTTACGTGCTCTAGTTCTTGAGGGTCTGGAGGACCTGGGAGACCTCAACAGTCAAGCGCTCAAACGTACGCCCGTTCTTTGTGTTTCTACCACTCTCCTGTTGTTGATCATGGCTCGTCAGAACGCACAAAAGGCATCAGGTCATTCTGGAGTTCGTTCCCCGCGCCATCAACCGGCGTCTCTTCATTCACAGGCGTGATGGATGTTGTCGACCGCGCCAAAAATAAATTTCATTCCGGGCGACCTGCGGGAAATTTCGGTCCTCCTGTTTCCTTGTTTAATCGTGCTTTGGGCCTGTTCGACTATCATCTGTCCCGCCTAGACGATGAATCCTCTACGGTCGACCTTCCTCCACCCCTCATTCAACAGACACATCTATTCATGTTTAATGCTGCGAATTGTTACTCCAATAAGTCCATGTGGACGGTAGCCATCAAAGATATTCTCAACAACATTTTTGGCATGCCATTTGTTACGCGCAAGGGACTCATTACTAGATTGGATCGGAGCCTTACTATCGGACACTACCCGTAGTATGCAGAAGACTGAACGATTACGTATTTCCGCGACCCATATCATTGACTCGTGCCCCTCTGATCCATACACCCTTATACGGTGTGACTCGTCTTCGGATAAATGACTCATAGTAAAACCACCCAAAACCCTTATTTAGTAGTTAGAATCTTGTAGAGATCCGACCGTTACTACGATTATCTATAGCGTGTTATCTGGCTTGCTTTAGGGCAGTTACTTATGAACGCCAACCACAGCTGACGACCCGGAACATAAGAAGAATAGAAGAGGACAATAGATCACTCACTTATGGAGGCCGACTGTCAACTTCTATTCCTCATACTCATACACACTATACGACACTGCGTTTACGCCCCAGATCCCATATAGGTAGTAAACTCTACTCTTTGGTGCTGTAGTGTCCTATCCCTGATTAGGGGTGAGTTCAGGGGTCCACAATATCGCGTTTACAGTGTGGCCTGATAGAATTCGTAATTTATTACTTCCGAAACATGTATATAAACCCACCTTTGACGTCGAGAAGCCCTAAGCTTCTCTTGGAAATCAATCCCCTGTTTTCCATACTCAGACCCATCTAAAGGGAAAGCCTTTAGCTCATCTCTTACCCAGAACCCTCAACGAAGCCCAAAGAAAGTTTGATAGAGATTGGACTTGAGGAGGACTTTCAATTTCTCTTCGAATTCATTCCCTATCGTGGAAAAGGTTACGATCACTTGTCAAAACCTTTCCTACGACTTGTAGACAGTGTTGTAGTGGTAACTAACTATTACAACATTGCCTTCAAGGACGGCGTTGTTGTTCGGTAATAATTACTACTGAACAACTAGGTTGTCCTTACAAATATCATAGAGGTTATTAAGAGACCTTGTTATCGATTAGCGTTATACCTACTGTACCAAAGTAGACTGGTGGAATTATATCATTACGAACCCACCCTTCAAGAAAACTTACAAAACATATTGATCAGAGGATACACCTTACAGCCCCAACCTCGATTAAATAAGGTTTACCTACTACAGTACTATAGCGAAGAATCTCCATTGATACGACTCTACGTTAGAAGAAGAACTTCTAGAAGAAACTAAAACAACTCCAGTTGTTTCACAAGCACCAGCTTGCGCTTATTGAGTATAAGTGGCATTAGAAGGATCCATATCAAACAGATCATACGGCCATCGCCAGAATACGCTGATGAGCTGGGAAGCTGGTCTGTGGGGAAACTATCACCCAACTCAAACCACGCGCGCTCCCTCAGCCGGCAAGTTCTAGGGGTGGGAAGCCCTGTCCGATATCGCGCAGGTGTCCGCGGAAGACCAAACTTCGCAGGAGGGTCCGTCTTGACCTTAAGGACTTGGGATACGCTCCGCTAAAGGTGCGGACGCGTGCGGCGGTTCCGGGAGCGGCGGGACTGTTCCGGAAGGACTGTGAGCGCGGCCTACCGTGCACGTCCGCGCGGACTTCGCTACTTCGCACCTGAGGCCGCACTGGACCTCCGGAGGTGCTCCTGAATTTCCTAAGGGCGCGGGCGCGTGCTGCACTCTCGGGAACGCGAAGAAGAGCGAACTGTGCTCTTAGGAGGATCTCTACACTGAGAGACTGAAGGGGGAACTCTGGGCTTCTTCTTTTTGGGTCTATAGGTAGTTACAAGGTTTATATACTAGGGTATGACAGGGCTAGGCACTGTAGTGAGGGGAGGAGGGGACTGAGATACTGTAATAAGTCCATGAGGGGATGTGTCACGGAGCGCGGGAAAGCGGCGGGAACGCGGCCCAAAACTCCAAAAATGCGCGCAGATTGATGTAGGATGTATGGGGGACGATGGGGAGAGAGTCCTGGTGCTCTGAGGACCTCTGGTACGCACTTTTACGTGAGCAGCCCGTGCTGCGTCGTATCACCGCCGATTCGATGCACTATTTGGGGAGGATTGCCGCGATTCTCATGGCCGCCTTCATCATGTTCGCCAGGGAAAACTCGGTATGGGTCTGATAGTATCTTATCTTTCCAAAATCGACTGGACCAATTTCCCGCTGGATCTTGTTGAGCTCAAATTGCGGTGTCTTATAGCAGAGCTGCAATGTCTTCAGTGTGTACCTAAATTATCTTTTTCTATCCATGTTGATGGTTTATCAGACGAGTGGACCATGACATATCTCGCCCAGTACGAGCCCTCAACCTCTCGGCAAAGCTCAAGGACACGGCCAACACTGAGGCGCCTCAACTTTCCTTCCAGCGCAAAGCTGTCCAGGACTTCCACTCCCGACAAGCTGACAAGAGTGACCCTCCTTCAACAGTGGATGCTGACCCAAATCTGCCCTCCTCAGCCAGCACAGTCTCGACTCCACAAATTGCATGCAATGATGTCTCTTTCATCGCCGACAGCAATAGTGATGAAGACGTTGGAATTGTCAGCCAGCCAATCGCGCCATGTAAGTCATCTTCATGAGGTTCATGTCCTAAGCTTACTTTCTCTCTTTGTTGCTTTCTTTACAGCTAAGATAAGACATGCGACGGTAACCATGTCACACGCAAAGAGAAGGCGTGCAGTTACAGTTGATGATATTGACATGACGGATGCTGAGGGGATATATGCGACAAGGGTATGGTTTATTTGTCAACTTAACTAATTACTTCTCTAATATTTTCCCAGGGAAGAAGAAGAGTGCGAGTCGTGTGACTCTTGGAAATCCACAGGCCATTGATGTGGATGGGTTACTTATGGATGTCGATGTCCAGCCAGTCGACAACAATCCACCTACACGTGAAGATAAGCGGCAAGACGTGGACCATTTCTTTCGTCCTGCCGTTATCAAAGAAGTGAATGCAAAGTCAAAAAGGTATCGATCATGCAAAATATGCCCGTGCGTTCTTTCATCGAGTCATTGACATATGTCCACTATACTGACTTGGAGCATCAAGGGGAAATAAGAGTATTGTCGATGAAATCACGACTTTGCGACGCCATCTTGAGGCATGTCATTCAGTGCGTGATATTTGTATCTTTCTTTTTGATTTCTGATCAATCTGACCCTTCGCCCATTTAGGGCACGTATCGCAACTGGGCAAAGGGCGCCAACTTCACATCGAAGCTTCCTGGAGATATCAAGAAGCGGAAGGCAGCTGCAGAAGAAGTGACGCGTACTTTGGATCGCGATCTTAGAGAGAAGAAGCCATATGAGCAGGTCATCTGCTACTCGGATAAGCTCTTCCGCCAAGTAGCAGTGGAGTGGCTTGCGGCAACAGATCAGGTAAGTACTTCATTCTTACAACTTAATCTTCGGCTTCATTGCCTTTCTTTACAGCCGATCCAAGCCCTTGAACATCCTAAGTTCAAGGAGCTGATTGACATCGCTTCTCGTGCACCAACTGGTGGCATCAATATTCCAGGTCGGAAGGCAACCCAGGCAGAAACCATGCGCATGTTCAAGAATCATTTTATGACACTGAAGGCCCAACTCAATGTATGTGTTCCGTTGGTTCTTTCTTTTTTATCTCATCATTTCCTAGGGTCCAACCGTTCAAGGCGAAGTCAGCTTAACATGTGACGCATGGCAGGCGAGCAATACAGATGGCTTTTTTGCAGTCACAGCACACTGGATCAAGCTTGTCAGAGAGTCGACAACCAGAACCTGGGAACTCAAAAGCGCTCTCATTGGTTTCACATGGCTCAACAATGCACACAATGGTGTACGGCTTGGCCAGGCCTTATTCAAGATCGTCAGACAAGTAGGAATCGAGCATAAGGTAAGCAAAGCAACATTTTTGATGTCCTATCGTGCTTATACTCTGCTGCAAGGTTGGCCACGTCACTTGTGACAACGCAAGCAACAACAAGACCATGATGAAGGAATTTGCTGCGCGACTAAAGATCACGACAGGCAAAAAGTACAATTGGGAAAAAAGAAAAATCAAGTGTGTTGGCGCAACTTGTCTGAGAGTTCAATGATCTCAGTTACTAACAAATAATAGCTGTCTCGCGCATGTAATTAATCTGGCAACGCAGATGCTTATCTCAACATATAGCAAGTCACCACATTTTGACCCAAAACAGCCAGATGCACATGTACCAACATGCCGCGATGAGGTAGGGTTGGTAAGGGCAATTGTGGTTAAGGTACGTATTGCTTTCCTAGGAAGTATTATCGCTCACCCCTGATCAGGAACGCTCATCATCAAAGCGAAAAGAAATGTGGCAAACTATTCAGATTAAGGCAAATAATGTGCCCGCAGTTCAACTTATCCTCGATATGAAGGTGCGGTGGTCATCGACATATTTAATGCTTGATCGTGCCAAAAGAAAAAAAACTGTGCGTAGCAAGTTCCAAATGAGGATTTACATTCATTCTTTGTGTTTCATAGTGCGTTGATGCCTTCGTTGATGAGCTTCGTTGGGAAGAACAAGACTCTGCAAAACGTGATAAGATATGTGAGCTCAAGCTTACAAGCGAAGAATGGTCCTGTGTCAACACCTTCCTTGGATTGTTAAGTGTACGTCTTCTGTTTTGTGCACAAATCAAAGCCTGATGCTCCTTAGCACGCTGAGAATGCCCAACAGGCATTCTTGTCTGAGAACGTTCCAACCCTTCATCTAGGCATTCCCGCTCTTGAAGCCCTCTACAGGGCATGGTCCAGTCGTGCTGAGCATCCAAAATATGAGCTGTTTGCTCCTGCTCTTTGCGCTGCATATGAGAAGGTTGATGAGTACTACGAGAAAACTACGGAGTCCCCTGCGTACATCATGTCAATGAGTACGAATTCTGCCCTCACCCTATCACGCATCGCTAACAATTTCTAGTTCTTAACCCAAAGGAGAAAATGGGATATTTTAAAAGGCACTGGCCGGCAGATCTTCATGAAGATGTTCTGAAATGTGCTGAGGAGGAGGTACGTTCCAATGCTCAAGTCCCCACTTTTGTTTAGGTGCTAACTGCTCTTAGTTTAAAGAGCGGTGGCTATAGTGCTGCCGTAACTTGGCTCCAAGCCACGAGTCGAGCCGAGCCGAGCCCAAATCGAGTCAAGTCAAGCCACATTTCGGCTTAGTTGCTCCGAGTCTGCTTGAGTCGACTTGAGTCGATTCAAAATTCCTATATTTGGTGCTAATGGAGATGGCCGGATGAGCGGCCCAGTGCTCAGCGCTCAGCGCTCAACACTCAAGCGCTAGCTTGAGTGCATCGGATAACAACATCCCATTCCATCACATGCACGCCAATGAAGATAGGGTAATTACTGTAGATTTTCTTACATATGTTGTAACCATATGACATCAGCCCACAAGTTCCGTGCTAAGGATACTAATCTATGTAGTCTAAGAATTTGGCTTGCGCATACGAGCGCTGAGGTCGATTTGATTTTGCAATCACATGCACAGGCGTGTCCTCATCGACTTCGTCTTGCACTTGTACCCGTAGCGGTGGTGGCTGTTGTTGCATGTCTGGTTGCTGAGACGGTACTGCAGGTCGAGCAGGAGCCTGGCTCAACGGCGCAGGTAAGACGATATTTTGGGGGCGTGAGATAGTCGCATCTGTAAGCAGTGATCAGGGACTGGGACTTGGAGACAAACAGAAACTTACTGCGATCTGTAGTTGCCTGCGCTGCAAAGGCGGATCCAGGGCAATCGGTTGGCGGGTGTACTGTACGTTCCGTTGGGATATACTCTAGCTCATCTTCCTCAGTAGGAGGAGATCTGATGTTGGACGGCGTTCGAGGCGGTTGACCGATGGGTGCAAGGATATCAAACTCAGACAGATGTGTTGAAGCGCGCGAGTTATTGTAGACGATCTGCTGCAGGGGTATGAAAGCAGGTTCACTACTGACAGGAGCAAGGTCTGGCGGCAGTGGTATAGGAAGCGGTGGTTGAGCGGTGGTATTGTCACGGGCTCTGGAGGTGACAGACGGACCCAGGTCTGGCGGCAGAGGAGTGGCTGCATATGTATGGTCACGACTGCGGGACGGTCTTGGATTTGGTACAGCAGGTCCGAGATCCGGAGGGGGCGGTGTGGCATAAGTGTATTCAGGACTATGCCTATTGCAGGGACCTAGAGAAGGAGAAAGGATTGGCGGAGGAGGAATAACTGTGGACTGCCTTCTTCTGGGGTTGGGGCGATGGCGAAAGGGCCGTCGGGGCAAACAGACTCAATAAGCTCATGAGGCGGGGGTAGGAAGATGGAGAGACAACCGTCGCCGGTGGTGTCTTGGGCATGTGGTATCCAGTTATCGGGTGGGATCCGAACTGATGGATGACGTACAGGGCTGAGGCTCGGGGATAGCTGCAATCGCAATGGCCCTATGGGAGAAGCGGAGGTGGGGATGGGAATGGCAATGGGCTGGATGATCGAAGGGGTTGAATTGTCATGAGGTGTGTATGGGCAGGAATGTGCCGGCTCAGGTGGAGGAGGGGACTCCAAACGGGGGCATGACTGGGATCGTGATCGTGATTGTTGGGGCAGCAAGGGTGAAAGGGAAGGTGAAGGGGTGTCATATAGCCATTCTCCTGGTGTGCAATTGCGTTCTGGACTGAGACTATGAAGCAAGGGCAGATTTTAGTATATAGAACGTACTCAGGTGGGGGACGGTGTTCATCTGAGGATGAGCGCTCCGATGGGCTCTGATGTGGGGATTCAGGAAGGACTTGGGTGAAATGAATGTCTGCGGGTCGACGGGGTCTAGAGGAAGGACACCAATTGTGCTCCTCTTGACGGTGTCGGGATCTGGGTTGGTTGTTGTCAGACTCTCTGCGGCCAAGGAGGATACCCTGACGAAAGCCCTCGTTGTAACCTTGCCGCTTGCCTTGTTCCAGGGCGGCCTCAATGGCATGGTCTTCCTGGAGTTTGCGTGCCACGCTGCAGGCACGTGCGGCGTCCTGCTATGCATCATGCTGGCGTGCTTCAGGACCACTGACGTACTCCTGGGCATGACTGATTTCGCGCTGTGCCTGTTCGAGCTGCATCTTGTACAAGGCGAGCTCTGAACGAGCGGCGGTGGCATCTACATCTGACTGGGGCACAAGCATCCACGGCGGCGCGGGTGCGGACAAGGCATTCTGTGGTACAGCGTTCGGCATCTGTAGCACGGTGGGATCTATGTCATGACTATCAAGGTCACCCCATCGTAGTTGAACGTCGATCCAGAATTTGTTGCTTTGTGCCGTCCATCTGGACTTTATTCTGTGGGACCGTAGATAAGTCAAGTAACAGTCGCAAAGCAAAATAAACATACCTCAGTGACGAGCGATGGTCGTGTGATAACAACAGGATGTCTGTGCAAGATGAGTTCATCTTGTAACTCTTACAAGGATGGATTGTCTCCTTTCGCACGGTTTCGATCTTGAGCGGTTCGAGCTCCTGGTTGAAGACTTGACACTAAAAGTCACACAGCTCATAAATTCGCAACTTGACAGCCAAGCCCTCTACTCACCAGATCCATGACAACACTCTCGTGAGCTATAATATGATATAAGACACGTCAATCTAATAAGAGAAGCGAATAACTTACTCTTCTTCCACAAATGGGCACGGAAGACCTGGATCAAACTAATCTTCAGAGTCGGGATTTTGCCGTGCCTGTGGGAGCCAACATCAGCATAACTGAAGTCGTCGGTCACAGATAATCTGGCCGCACATAAAAATAGGGTCGTCAGTTCCAGTTGCACCTGGAAGCCGACATAGACATTCGCGCAATTGATGGTTGGGGATTTAGCTGAGACCAGACCGCTGTGCATTCATGAGCTTCTTGTATCGCATCGACTCCTCGAAACCAACGTGTCCAGGCAGAAGAGGACGAGGTCCATGATAAACATGATCGTAAGGGTGAAAATGGCGTGGTTACCGCAGAGAGAATCACCGAACAATTTCTCGTGACCTTCATTCTGGCCATGGCCCGGATTGGATCGCGAAAGCAAGGGTTAGGAAAATACGATTCCGTGAACTTGCAGCTGAATACAAGACGACGCTTCCCAGGCGCGCTTGGGAAGGTAAGATCGGATAACTGGCTGTGAAAGTTTGAGATGCGAGGTACTTGCTCGCAACCCGGTCGCCAAACATCCGACCAGAAGGCATGATTTCAAACAGCGTAATCTAGCGTGAGAAACTCACGATAGAGGGTCGCACCGATAGATGAAAAACTGGGCAATACCGAGAATGAGAGAGGGACCCCCCGCCGCCCGGCTGATTTGCCACAATGGCAATGTAGAGGGTAGGACCAGCCGTAATAGCTAGAGTGAAAAGGAGAAAAAGTAACCGACATGTGAGGTGGGATGTATTGTTCCAGGTCGTGGGAATGTACGAAAACTCTGCGAGGGTGGCAAGGACCATGATGATGGTTGCAACCGCACCCCCAAGCGCCGTTGTGGACCATGTCAAAGTCGACGAGTGGCCTTGCTTCGGCTGGTATATGGTCGGGGCATTGTACGCTGTGTAGAACCAAAACAACGAGATATGGATGACCCAAATGTGGTTGAAGTTGACGAGCAAATGCCCGAACGAACGCTTCTCGTAATACATCTTGAAGAATGCGCGGTTCCAGTCGGTGCGGTCGAAATGCATGAAACGCTGTGCTGGTGGAATGTCGACCAGACGAGTCTGAAAAATAATATCAACACTAATTGGTCCAGATCATAAGGTTAGACGTACGTACCTTATCTGCAAGCACAATGCGAGCAATGCCCTCTAGATAACAGAACAACTAGTTTACATCATCGTAACCAATGCTGCGATCGTGATCACGTTCTCGTCGCACAAGCTTGCCATCAACAGACCCATAGCCCTGATCACGAATGAGGCGATACAGTGGCTTGATAACCGCACGGAGGTAGAGACCTTCTGGGACGGGATCGATGCAGTTCTGGCAATCAGGAGAGCGGTATTCTTGCACTTGAAGCCTTGAGGTCGAACAATTCAAGAGCCAATAGCTAAGATCGTAAACAGCCCAAACCGATTTGAAGATGGTAATGGACTCGGGAGACACAGCATGGCAACGGGGAAAGTAGACGTCGATCGCATGCTTATTGAATGCGACAGCTGGAGAAAGTAGTAGTAATGTGTACAAAGAAGGAACGTGTCTGTTGGACAGACGTACCTCAAGAAACGGGTCCCTCCTCCGAATCCCTCCCTTCAGCCATCACTCAACATCCCCAGCGTGTCCTGCAACAGCTCCAGACCCAGTTTATCCGTCTCCAAAATCAGTACCGAGTTGAGCGTCTCGGGCAGACCGAACTTAGACAGGCGATTGCGCTCCTTGACTTCCAGACGGAGCGAGGGCCAGTCGACCAGCCTGTGGTTCCCGAATACGCGTACGCTGGGAGGTTCTGCGAATGCACGGTCAATTGCCTCGTCGAGATTTTCGGGAGTAATGAATGTTTTGGATTGGTATAGAGAGAGATGAGTGCGCACAGCTTTCTGGGTGGAAGAACAAGATCGTATGGTGGCATTTGAGGGCTTGGCTTAGAAGACATACTTCGTGCCAGAGGTTTAGCATGGCAAGCTGCTCTGTGTGCTATAGTACAAGCATGGTGCATGGCGGTAAGGTGAGACGGACTTCTACCATTCGCAGGGACAAGCCATAGTCCGGCCCGTGACGCGTGACAGGCGTCTGTGCACCCTACACCAGCGCACATCATCAGTTGGGAATAGTGTACGATCAGCAATGGAGCATGTAACAAATAATGATAAAAGCGGCCTACCTTCAATCTCTATAGCACGGAGTTCCCGGCTCTTGTCTACCGCCGTCGAGAGTTGAGTTGGACGCTATATATCGTTTTCAAGAGCTGCGATTATGACGATCAGTTATAATATGCATTCGAAGGGGAAGAAATTTACGCTTTACTTCCCGAAAAATGTCTCTGTAGTATCATCGGCGCATTTGAAAATAAAGCAGAGGCATTCGGGTATGAATCGGACTTGCGCTGCTTCTCCCCAGCAAAGGAGATAAAGGGCTATCTGGTGCATACGGTCGTACTGGTATATATTGTTCATGGCCTGACGCCATCGTTCTAGGGCACTGGTCAAGAATTTCTCGGAATGGTTGTGGCCACCGGCGACTCACTCTGGAGAACAGGTGAGGTAGGAGATGCGTAAGGACTAATGGGTGTGTGGTGTACCATGGGGAGGGTACACAAAGGGAAGCATCATCGCGTCAAGGAGGGGTGTTGAATGTGAAGTGCAGGCACAGCAAAAGGTGCCACCACACTTTCTGCAATGCTACAGAAAAGGAAGAAGGTTTAGGACAGGAGGGTTGGGTAGAAGCTAGGCGTGTCAGCGTGTGATGTACGTACATGACATCTTTCGATGAGGGTGAAGGGCTTAAAGTGACGGTCATCGAGGGAGCTGCCGACGCCATTATTTAGGCCATACGCCGCAGCATCACCACTGTACGGCTGCACAAGATCATGACAACTAAAGGAGGGTGTGAGTCAATAAGGACTCACATGGAGAGGGTCGTCCTAACTGGCCTCAAAATTGTCGAACTGTCCATGATCAGATAACTTTGAGAGCAAAGACTGCGGGTCACCGCTCATCGGATTATCTCCAAGCCGATGCGTCCCTTGAGGAGTCAGATGTGCACCAAGGTTCTGCGTCTCTGGAGAAATTGGTGTGCCAGACGTTTTGGCTAGATGAGATGGGATAGAGGTGGAAATTGCAGCCAACGGAGTAGCAGGAACGGAACGCATCGTGATAGACATCCCATCAGAGGGTGCAAGGGGAGATCCACGACGCGAGCTCGGTACTTGAATATGAGCAGTAAGGGCTTGACCATGCGAAGGAAGGTGTGGAGTGGCAGAAGCTGAGATGGTCCCACCGAGCTTATTATTAACGGACAAGTCATTGATGCTCAGAACGGGGTTGGTAGAAACGCGACGCCCATCTCGTACAAACGAATCCTGGAGAGAAGACTTTGAAAACTGTGGCCACTCGGATGGCTTGTGTACGTCACCCAAACGAGCGATGACACCACTGTGTGAAGGAGCTTGAGATAACACAGCCAAGTCCAAAGCGGTGGACGAAGTAGACAACTAAAGGGAGGGGATTATCACGATAGTATAGAAATGAGACCAGTAGTACACACCTTCTGAAAATGAAAAACCTAAAACTTGTCATCGTCAGACGTGGGTAACTTGAGGATAGCGTCTGAGAATACATGAGATGTACAAGCCAACCACTTTAGTAATGATAGTCGATGCTCACTGTTCATTTCCTCGTCGAGTTGCTCATCCAGCATCACATCAGCGTTATAACTGCCATAGCGCAGACCATCCTCCTCGTGCACGGCACCATTCTTTTGCAGCGACATCTGGTCCTTACTGGCTACTGGTGGGAGGGTTTCTCCAGCGATGGAGAGAGACCTTGCAGATAACCAGCAAGCTCCTCATCGTGGCTGACGTACGACGACTGGCAGGCATACTTTTGACTCCCGATCGCCCGTAACCTTGACTAGAACCGTTGTTGCCATGCGGGTTGTACGGAGACAGTTCTGGAGAACGTGTGCAGGTGCATAGGTTACAGATTTCAACTTATCTGCGACCGAACCAACAGCTCTCGACAGGACCTCTGTATCCAAGCCCATCCACGTGAAGCTTATGCGAATAATGGGAGATATCTTGGGGCCACCGGGAAAGAGGGCATTAATGCGAGAGGTGGTGGTAGGTGCGGAGGCGGCTAAATGCTGAAGACCATTGCCATTACTATCAACGGGGATGCTCAGCAACTCCTGGGCTTGCTGCTGCTTCAATGCATGGATCTGCTCTTCAAACATCTTGCGATGAAGTGCGTTGCCTCTCATGCTCGAGACGTTTGAGCTCGACACGCTAGATAGGACATCTCAACCTTTCATACATGAGACAATACGGTAACACAGTACTTACAGCCGAAAGTTCAGGCATATTAGAGCCCAACCTTGCCATATGAAAAACTTTGAATCAGAGAAGCGGACGAGTAGTGCCGTGTAATTTAGCTTACAGATCAGCCAAGTCCAAAAATGCCAGTGGACTCTGCTTGACCTCATCGGAGGTGGGGCGTGTATCAGTAGGGGAAGTAGAGGGTTGAAGGCTAGCAGCCATGGTGAATAGGTATTAAAATGTTTTTTCTTTTCTTGGGGTTCAGTACTGGGCAATGATTCGGAGCGGAGAGTGACAAAAAAGAGAATCGAAAGCGAAGAGCCTAATCACACACAGGGATAAAGTTGGCTGTACGGAAGAGAAAATGAGGGGGGACGAGGATGAGCTGGGGAGACATGATGCGTACATGAGAAATTTTGAGCCTGTCTAAAAAGGACTGATGTTACTACGTCTGGAGAAGGGTGAGGAGAAATTGGGAGAGGAAATCGTGAAGGATGCTCACGGTAAATTGTTGAGAGGGAGAGGCGAGGTGAGAGGAGGAACGCAAGACGAAGAAGGAAGAACTCTGTACGAGGTGACACACGTCACGGCCCTCTTTTTTCAGAATGGTGCCGGAGCCAAACCTTGAGCGCGAGATCTTGCTTCACCTCACCGAGCCACCTGCAAGTCAACAAGGTGTGCCTCAATGCTCTCAGGGGTGCGCTGCACATGATGGATAGCATCTACAAGCCGACCAGTGAGATCAAGCGCGATGCGCAGCTCGTAATGTGCCTCTGCAAGATGGCAAGACGATAGAGGCACTGCAGTAATTCCGTTTTCAGTGCGTAGCACTTTCCCAGAGATGTGGAGCCGTTGACTGAGTGCCGAAGGGTGCTAAGGGTGCAGAGAGGATGGAAGTGTCGATGGTGGATGTGGCACGCGCAGTACAACTCGCCCACAACGAGCCATGGACTCACTAACCCAAAATGGATGACTCAAAGTCACTCGAGCGGCAAGCCACGGTCCCGCTCCACTCCGCTCGTCCCAATTTGGATGAGTTGGTCCTGAGCTGAGCAGAGCCAAGCCGGACTGAGTCCCGGCAGCACTAGGTGGCTACAACTAAATGATGGTTCTATGACGAGATCATCTGCGCCGTCAAAAAGGGACAAGGGACCTCGCGCTCTGCTTTGAGAATTTAGTGACAATGAAGAAGACACAGTGATGGATACAGGGCTGGATGTACCAGATGACCCTCAGCGGCCATGGCTCCGTGACTACCGTGCCTATATGGACGTTCTCGAGCAAGTTCCACAAGGCTGGACAGCAATCCAGTGGTGGGGCGTAAGAATTTCAGATTAGATATTCAGATGAGTAACTAATTCAAGTTTATAGTATAACTCGCAGCGCTATCATCCTGCATGGGGCTCCCTTGCGCGGGATTATCTGGCCATTATGTCATCATCTGTTTCAAGTGAACGCGCATTCTCACAGGGTGGGATCATGATATCGAAGCGGCGTAATTGTCTCAAGGGTGACATTGTGGAAGCCCTGCAGTGTATCAAGTGCGCAATCCGGAATGATTTGCTCTTTCGAGAATGTGCACCACCATCAATATTTGAAGCAGACGAATCTAGTGACCAAGAGCTAGAGGATGCAGGAGCGGGAGGAGACATGGGAAGCGTTGAGAAGTCAGATATTGAAGAGCTTTCATGGGATGGGCTGCTGATTGAGGAGGATGACGATGATGAAGAAACAATGTATTGGTCTGAGTAGGTTTACTAAGTTAATATCTTCTAATACAAGTCGTCTATATATTATCATTTGCATATAAAAGCCACGGCCTAGGCCAAGCCAAGCAAAAGCCAAGCCGTGGTTGAAAGCTTTGGCCTGGCTGGGAGTTTCAGAAAGCCAAAGCCGCCTCAGGCTAAGCCAAAACTGTGGCTTTGAGGCCAAGCCGGGCCCTGCACATCACTAACCGGATGCTATCGATTTTGGCGACAAACCGTTCTTCGTGGTGGAGCTGAAAAATGAGGCTGGTCTCGAAGGAGATGCCTCTCTGCAGGCAGCGCTGTCGTACGCGCACATTGCAACATCAACATCAAACCGTACTGCCCTTTCTTTGAACTATCCCGCTGTTCTTTATGATATCATGGGTAACTTGCTGGAAATCGGAGTCGCGATGTACACAGACGGGGTGTACTCCAATCTTCTGTTTTCTGAGCAGTTGCGCTTGGGCTTCTATGCCGAGAGAAATGTCCTCCGTCTTGCTCGAGCCTTTGCAGCCACTCGACAAGTCATCGCTGACCTCAGGACGTTCTACATGACTCGGCCGGTCAAAGGCAGCATCGCACATTTGTTCCCCTCACCTTTACAGGTCCCTACCTGCACTGATTCTTTGCCATCCCTGACCTTCACGGACCGACTCTCACGATCGGGCGAGACTGTCGTGTTGGCAGAAGATGAAACAACGCGGCAGTCAGGCCTTTACCTTGCCACCATGACCAGACCTCTCAGCGCCGATGAGGATACGGTAATGTCCTCCTCTGTGGAGGCACTCGCCAACAGGTTCAAGGTAGTTGTGAAGTTTACTGCGCAATATCATCCTGAAGCTCACCGCCTGCTCGCAAACGAGGGCCTTGCGCCGGTGCTGCATGCGTGTGTTCCAGTATGCGGCGGCCTGTTCATGGTCGTGATGGACCATGTCGACGGAGAGACGGCTTGGCATACAGTCAGCAGAGGGGAACTCCTTCCGTACGACATCTACAAGGACATCAAAGATGCCGTTGAGCGGCTTCACTCAAAGAACCTCGTCTTTGGTGATCTCCGTACTCCGAACATCATGGTCGTCCCTGGCAGATCTGGCTCGGACGTCCGACGTCGCGGTATGCTCATTGATTTCGACTGGGTTGGGACTCATGGTATTGGGAGATACCCTGCATCTTTGGATGATGGTCTGCCGGACTGGACATCATCAAGTATCCAGCGATATGGGATCATGAACCAGGCTCACGACCTTGTAATGCTAAACAAATTCAAGGAGCGATGTCATTCGGTTTAGTACTTTGGTTGGTGTAACACTTTTTCGCCGTTCTTCGAGTTGTACCTTATTTCTGTCTTGTTGATTGTGAAATTAATATCATGTCGGATTGCACCCTTCTCTCTCATCTCGCTGCCACGCTACCGCTGCTCCTTCGCTCGTTACCTCCTTTATCAACAATATATAATACGGCTGTCCAGGAATGGGCAAATTGGTCAGCATTGGTCAGCTGGCCGATAGGGCCAGCCCTGAAACGGGGGATGGCCGGCCCGATAGGGCCGCACCTGTCGGGTCATTAGCTGCTTGCCCGATAGGGCAAGCACCTAAAGGAAAGTGCAAGCGAGATGTTGAAAAAAATTGATATTTTGATGCTGTGTCCTCATCAATGTGCAAGGAGGTGGCCTGAAAACATCTTATTGATTGCTATATATCTGAGCCAATGCTCAGAACAAAGCATTATACATTTTACAGCCATGCTAAATGTTGCAAGTTTTGAGGTCGAAAAAAGTGCTTAGAAAGTAGTCGTGCACGCCTCTGCGGAGCTTATAACGTAAGGAGGGGGTTTATATATGTCCTGTACTCATGGCCCTCACACGATTACGTCCGCGGGTGCGTGCAGCGATGTCGACAGAGGGAGGAAGGAGGGCTTCTCTGAGGGAAGTAATGTGCCGCGCGTCCCATCTTGCACTGCCACGCGTGTCTTTAAAATCGGTATACATGGCCAACAGGATGTGCTTAAGGTGTTCCCAAGTTTTCTAAGTCCGCGGATGCGTGCAGCGCGCTCAGGAATGGGGGGAAATGTGCTCTATTGATCTCTGTGCTGGCGTACAAAAGAAGTCTTTATGTAATATGGCTTCTGGCCGCTTCTGCTTGGCCGGGCCGCTCTCCTGCCACTTTCCCGCGCTTCACCACTTGAAAAGGAAGGTGAATGTTAGTCAGCGGCCAATGCTCAAAACAAATGTTGTAAGTTTTGAGGTCGAAAAAAGTGCTTCAGAAGTCTTTGTGCACGCCTCTGCAGAACGTATAACTTACGGAGGAGGTTTAAATATGTCATATATGCATGGCCCTTACATTATTTAGTCCGCATGTGCGTGCAGCGATGTCGACAGAGGGAGGAAGGAGGGCTGCTCTGAGCGGAGTAATGTGCCGTGCAGCCCGTCTTGCACAACCACGCGTGTCTTAAAAATCGGTACAGATGGCAAATATAAAATGCTTAAAGGGTTACCAAATTTTATAAAGCCGCGAATGCGTGCAGCGCGCTCAGGAATGGGGGGAAAGTGCTGTATTGATCTCTGTGCTGGCGCACAAATTCTGGCCGTTTCTGCTTGGCCGGGCCGCTCTCCTGCCGCTTTCCCGCGCTTCACGACTTGAAAAGGAAGGTGAATGTTAGTCAGCGGAACTGCACACTCCAGGCCATGCACACACTCAATGCTTAGATGCAGCTACAGAGATGAATAAAATAGATACAAATCTGAAAATATTCATAGAGATAGATGGGGATAGATGCTGGGGGGTCATCTGCTGATGCTAAGTGATCTGATCTGTCATTCTTTTTTTATTTAGCAAACTTTAATGCAGCAGCCATACTCATTCACAAAGATAAATAAAATAGACAAAAATCTGCAAATATTTGTGGAGATAGATATTGGCCAGAGACTGTATGTAGAGATAGAAAAAGTATACATAGAGATGGGAAGAGTATACTGTACAATTTTAAATAGATCATTACCTACATGTAACTATGACACATCTAACAAAAGTTTTGCTTCATCAGTTGGTGGATAACCTGTGATAATGTGCAAATTTCATTGTGTGTAACAAGCATGCTTAGATGGAATGACATTTTTTTGCCATTTTAGAATGATACAGCTGCTACATGGTTTTATCAGTTTACTTTATAACATGTGAGTGATGTAACAGAACTTTCATTTTATCTACATCAGATACCTTTATGATGTGTGACTGATGAATCATTCAAAATTGTACAGTATATAGAGATGGGGGACTGTATGTAGAGATGAAGAGACTATACATAGAGATGGAAAGACTGTACATAGAGTTAAGAAGACTAAAGATATGTAGAGATGGGAAGACTATATATAGAGATAAGAAAACTATCTGTAAAGATGAAGAGAGACTGTATATAGCCTAAGAGATAGGAAGACTATATAGTACATCAGCAAACCACGTGTCTTCTGTCCAGAGCTGTGCAGCACTGTGCAGAGCATCAAAGCGTCAAAGCAGTCAGAGTTTGATCCTGGTTTGACAGGTCTGCACAGAATGGCGCTAGCTCGTCACAGCGTCCCACAGCTGTGACAGCGTCCCACAGCTGTGACAGCGTCCCACAGCTGTGACAGCGTCCCACAGCTGTGACAGCGTCCCACAGCTGCTATAGCTCCACAGCGTCCCGTAGTGTGTCACACTCCCACAGCGTCCCACACTACCACAGCGTCCCACAGCATCCCACAGTGTCTCACAGTGTCCCACAGTGTCTCACAGCATCCCACAGTGTCTCACAGTGTCCCACAGTGTCTCACAGCATCACACAGTGTTTCACAGCGTCACACAGTGTCTCACAGCATCCAACATGTCTCACAGTGTCTGACAGCATCTCACAGTGTCTCACAGTGTCCGACAGCATCCCGCAGTGTCCTGCAGCATCCCACAGCTCTCCACAACGTCCCATAGACAACTTTATTGGCTGCACAGTAATTAGATGAACGACATGGGTACGGGCCCTCCTCGACGAGTAGGAGGGCTGTGATATATACTGTACATTCGCGCTACCTGTCCGCTCTGTTTAGGGTTCGGAAAGGAGGGCATATGGTTGCCGTGTGGAAGTGGCTTTTATCGGTTGAACATTGTCCGAGAGCACAAGACGAGACGCGAGAGAGATGAAGATGGGCGCTTTGACACGGAAGCGTGTCCCGTTCCAAGCGTGGCTCCGAGACGATCCTTACACTAGTACCAGTTCAATCCAATATGGCATCAAAATTGTTCTGGATGACGTGTGCTCCACCTGGTCCAGAATATACTCTGGGATAAGGTGCTTTAATACATAAGTAGAAATACATGAAATTAGCAACGCATGTTCCGGATGTAGCCCACATTTTCTTCGCGTCCCAGTACGAGCGGCCATGGTAAGCATGTGCTTCAACTTTGGTGATCGTCTCGAGGATCTTGTCATTATGATGGTTGAAGGCTTCTCCAGTGAATTGTATACTAACGCGTTGGCCCGATTCCCACTCTTGAAGGCAACACATGATCTGAAGGAATATCGTCATCGTATTAGCAAAGCACGGCACATAGTAAAAAAGTACTTACTGCACAACATGCTAGGCTCACAGCATGATTCGGGATTGTTTCGCCAAATTCATCCGGAAAGAGTTGACCCATTTTCTTCTTCTGATAGTAAAATGCTCGAACTAAGGCAGCGATGGCTTTGTGTTGAATGTTTTTCGTATGCCCCTATCATCGTTCCGACGGTAAGATATAATTCTCAGCAAGGGGCAAAAACATTTACTTCGGCATCTACATTTTCATCCCTAAGAAACCTCCCTCTGTGAAGGTAGAGTCTGATGCGTTCAGTAGTGTATTGCAGTGCACCTTGAGAGTTGTGTCCGACGTCGGTCAGGAAGAAGATATCATATTCTGTCTCTACAATTTGCCTTGCTAATGTCTTCAGATCCCCACGAAAACTAGAAGCGTCTTCAAATACCTGACCGTTGATGATGAGTAAGCCTGAGACCAGTAAGTGATAGAAAAGGCTTACCAAGACTGACATATCGTCCTTGTACTCCTCCCAGTAACCTTCGTCGTCACATATTATTATTAATGTAACATGGAAAAGATAACATCACATACCGGGCTTGACCTTCTTAACCGCGTCTCGATGTTCGGCTACAGCTTCCAAGAGGCACTCAGCTGCTTCGTCAACCCCCTCCCCACGGTTTGGGAAGGGCTTCACGCTGGTTAGATAGAGGCGAAATTTGGCCTTGGCAATCTCGAGAATGTTACGCCAAACGGGTGGGTAGAACTAAAGCTGGGTTGAGTGACCTCGGATTTGGTTCTCTGAACGTTGCGACAGACGCCGTACATGCGACCCAGAGATTGATACAGAAGCAGAACGCGAACGTTGAGCAGGTTGACTGCCAGACTGTATTGCTTTCAGCACCTCGGGATCTGGCGGGCGGGGAGCACCATTTCTCCTGTGATGGTTCTCAAGAATATTGTAAGAACTATCACCAGAAGTACCAAGCTAGAGAACGAAGGCATAAGAGATGTTCCTAATGCAGATGATTCCTTACCGTAATCATCGCAGCCCCTGGGACACGTCGGCCTACGGAGCATAAGTACTTAATTGTGAGTGCCTAGCGTATGAGTAAACTTTGTGAAATGGCGCACCTTTGCCATTACCCTGTGAGTAACCATGAACAACGGCCAGTGCTCGACGTTCATCTTTATCGGGGAGATATCAAAGTCCTTCTCTGCAAGACAGTCAGTGATCTAGACTATCTGGTTGATACAACTTTAAAATACTTGCCGAGAGCTGGAGACTGCGGACGAAAGAGTGGCCTTGAAACATCATCTGCGTCGGCAGCTTCAGGTGCCTCACTACCTAAAACTCATTATCGTTAGTCGTAAGAGCGGAAATTTTGCAAGTCGAAATCACCGCATTCGTCATCATCTCCAGAGCCATCACTCCTACTACCTTTAGAGCTGGAGTCATCTGTGTCTTTAATTTCTGATTCAGCATCCGAATCGTTACTATTAGAGGATGGGGCAGCTTGAACTACTCCACGATGACGATTGCTGACTGTTGTTGAATGCGAGGCCTCATGTGATGGATGGGGTCGGGGTAAAGCGGCTGTCTCAGACACGTTAGAACTTGGATCATATACACGCAACTGAGGGGCATGATGAATCTGAATAGAAGGTCCAGATGCAGCATATTTGAACGTACTATATGTGGTCGGGGAATTGCCGCCTCGTGCTGAATGGGTTGAGGTGTAGAGTGTGAAGAACGGCAGGGTGGTGCTGGTGGCATCTCCAAAACATGATGTTGAGAAGACCCCATTGGAACCTGCGACGCAGCTGATTGAGAATATGTAACCAGCTCTCTGGGGTAAGGCTAGCTTGTACGCCTTGCGGGCAGGGGTAAGTTCCATTCAGGATCCGGACTTCAGGGTTTGTTCTCGTTTCGGTGTCTTGTGTCGTGTGATTCCCTTGATCGTCGGCTTGTGAAACTAAATGCATAGGATTGATAGCAGTGCGGGCTGCTCTTCTGGACTTCTCGGTGTTTGAGCTATCAATACGGATTGTCCGGGTTGTATTTGTATCCATCGGCTTGTTATCGTTCCGTCGGGCATTCTAGGACAGTCGGGTAGTACAGTTGAATTAGTTACTTACCCATACTGGTATCTCCGTCTACGGGTTTGCGTCTCCATTAGTCCAGTCAGGGATGTATTTATACGGCGTCAACTTGGATTGGGAAGCTCCAAGTTGAGTCTCCTGTCTATCAGAATACGAGGCTAGTGACCACAAACTCTTCTCTCCGACGCTTGAGCTCTCTACTTCACAAGGGGAACCTCTGGTATAACGTACAGAGGCTACGGACCCTTACTCAGACGCATCTAAGGGGCAAAGCTCTTGGCTCTTCTACTTCAAGTACTACGCAAAGTCTACCACACGGTGGTCGCTAGTAGCGGCGGTGACAGAATATGAGGAGTGGTATTGGGTCAGTCCGGATATATGGCCTGAGTGCGGAGGTGATGTCGTTGACTCCCGCTGTGGAACTGCTCTCAAAGTTGGTGCCTGGAATCCAAAGCATGAGCCAGGCTCCATAGTAGTGAATTCTGGATTATGCTGAATGCTAGGGGTACCTGGAATGACACTACTACTAGATTCAACTAGCGATTTCTGTTTATGATGAGTTGCAACTCTTACGTCATAAAAAAAAAAACACCTTCAAGCGAGTAACCCGTCCTTTGTTCACAGGTGCCATCGGGTTCTTAGACATGGATTCTGGGTTTGCAATAGCACCTCTTGTACTGGGTTGCTTCGGGTCCAGGTACAAGTCTGGACGTATGGCCCTCTTAATATCGGCACGTTTTGCCGCTCCGTCTTTTGGCACTCGGCCAGAACGTCGAGGGGTGCTAAGAAATATAGATTTATTTTACTTTGATATCAGCTTGAGAGAAGTCAGAGAACTGACCCAAGGTAGTGATAACATCTGAAACTTGATCCGCTTGATTGGTTGTCGTTCGGCGGTTTTTTGTTGTAACATCCATAGTCTGCTGGTCATCATTTTGCTTCCGTTTTGAACTGCGCATGGGGGAAGAAATTGTATGGGATGGTATTGAGGGAATAGATAGATGATGGTTGAAGTTGTAGAGGTGAAGGGCGTTGAGGACTCCAGAGCGTGTAAAAGTGTGCCTGCTACCACTGATTCGGCTCCAAACTAGTACTGTACGCGGCATTAAGAACTGGGCGGAGCCAATTGAAAAAACCGAGTCAAAACATCTGGCTTTGAGCCATTTCATATATGACTTGTTAACGGGGCATACCACTGCATACGACGCAAGGAAACCAGCAGCAGCAGTGAACAGGGACGAACAAGAGGGGCGGCCGGCTGGTGTTGCCGCAGGTCCGGTATCACATGACTCTGCGCTGCTCACCAACTCAGACCGCACACCACCGCACCAGAAAATCGAGTCCACACCCTTGAAATGTCTCGCAAAAAAGTATTTTCATTAGCTTGATATGTTCTGCTCCGGTGGTCGAGTTGCACTGGTTCACACTAGTGTGTAACTCGATTTCTAGAGTTGGTGCTGACCGTGCTGTTGTGTGACAGCTCAGACTGGACCCGACCCGACCGCGGCAACACTATGCAGAGGGAGGTATTATTTGTACTACAAGTACTGTAAAGTCCGCAGCTCGTAAATTTCATGTATTTACAGTAAGGTATTGGAATACTGAACTTTATGTATGAAATAATTCAGCATGTTTTCTCAACGAAAAGATTGCTGCTTATACTTAATGTCAAACAGCGCCGGTATACTACAAGGCTAACGTTATTCAAGTGAGTGGTGGATCCGTAGTTATATGTACAAGAGGGCCAACGCCCCAGCTGTCATCAACGTCGACGTCGACCTCCCTCCGCTGCCGCTATCCCCCCTGTGCACGCCTCGCGATGCCCTGTCGCTACACGGCACGCAGTCAGCCAATATGTTCCCAGAAAAAAAGAAAAAAGGGGACTTACCGCCCTCTCTATCAGATTTCCCGCAAGATGGAGAATGACATCTTTCCCCACAAGCAGGACGAAACGTCCTGCGACATGTTTCATCCCTGGGACGTCCCAGCAGACAAGGACTGCCCAAAAGTCGTTTGCGAGGTTGGGGCGCATCGCATACGTACTAGAAAGCATCAGCAACGCCAAAAAATAAGATGGAATGAAATGAAACTCACCGAGTGGTCCAGTCAGCCAAGACCACTTGGGCTTGCTTTAACAGCCCGCTCCCCACCTGAATGAGGATCGTCTGCACCCAAGTGCGTACAGATGTTGCAACGACGTGGCTCATGGAGTGATCATGAGTGATGGATGAAGTGGGGGCCGGCATGATGGTGTGTGGCAGCTGAACGAGTTGAAGAGGCGCGAGCGCTCAATGTGTGTCACGATGGCGCACGGTGGTACCAAACAATGCACAACGCACCACTGCGGCCAAACACCGTGCGACTCTCAGAGCGAATGGGTTTGCACAAAGCTCACTGGCTTGGTCATGTCGCCGCCGACTAATCTGCCTCAGCAAATACCGCATGGTCCCCAACAATAAGATGTCCAAGAAGTG
The DNA here is from genome assembly GCA_022884055.1 of Russula griseocarnosa. Classification (NCBI taxonomy): domain Eukaryota; kingdom Fungi; phylum Basidiomycota; class Agaricomycetes; order Russulales; family Russulaceae; genus Russula; species Russula griseocarnosa. The sequence continues at coordinate 906,280 of JAGKRU010000007.1, read as the reverse complement.
AGCAAAAATGGAACCCATCGAAAATATCCGCTATCGTTCCAGGCCTGCGGGTCTTTGCGTGTTCATTGGTACAGTACTGGAGATGAGTGGCGTAGGTGGGATTCGACATTAACGCACGGAGACAAGGGATAAGGGGCATATATGAGAACAGTCGCCTTGCTCGACCAGACTTGTTCAAATGCGATGTTCCACACTTCGGGTATTCGTTAAGGATGGCGTACGGACCAGTATAGCATGTACATGGGTCTTCAATACGTGCAGCCTCTAGGGTGGATTGAGCAATGGCAGGGAGGGGTTTTTGAACGAGGGTGCACGTAATTGGGGATGATCACTAGAGGAAGAGCTGGCATCTGCACGGGAGTGGGAGGTGGAGGAGTTGTTGTCTGCGAGAGACTGCTTCTGCTTCCTGGTCTGATGATGAAAGACTCCTGGTCCGCCTGAAAAAGGGCGATGCGACGCCACTTGAGAGGTGGAGGTGATTCAGGGCTGCACCATGGAAGGTGTTTTTTTGTGACGCCGTTCCGTCCATCGGGTAACTGGACGACTACATCCACAACTGCATACACGGAGACTGGGTAGGAGGGCAACAACCAGATTAACCTTAAAGCATGAACCCAACCCCCCTTGCCTGATCCCGGTGGTAGTGAATCCCATGACTGAGGACGGTTCGGGGTAAAATGAAGTCTTTGGAGTATGAGTTGATGATGATTTTGAGGTGCAGGACATGCACAGTCTATCCACACCATCTAAGCATCTTTTCTGTGTCACAAAAGATGCTTTGAGATGGGCAAGGCCAGCAAGAAGTATCGTAGCGAGACCACGCTCGGGACAATATAACCATCAGCCTTCTGTTTTCTCGGTCAGCCGGGGTGAATCATCAGTACAAATATCAGTCAGCAGTCTTGGAACACATACCTTGGGAATGCCAACCTTCTGGACTGGGTTTTCACGGGTGATCTCCACAATACATCTCTACAATAGAGAAGCCGTAAGCTGAGATCAAGTAGGCATCAGTAGACAGTAGTTGGTTGAGCCACCTCCGCAGTGCCTTCGAGAACCTTTTCTCCGCGCTGGTTGATAGTGGTAACACCGACGACAAAGCTGTCATCGCGCATCGTGGTGTTTGACCTTGACTATGAGCTCATCTCCGGGAGTACCATTCCGACAAATTCACATTGTAACTGTGGACACAGATGAGTTCACAATCGATTATCAGAAACGTAACACACGATCTGGAACGCCCTCAGCTACAACAGTTTTCACATACTGTCGGGTAGCGGCACTGGTGAACATGCCATGGGTAATGGTACCTGGAAAGGAGGCAGCCGGCAAAGTAGGGGTTCGTGTAAATGGGGTTGGAGTCCCCAGAGACCTTTAAATAGGGCTCATTTGTAGAAGGTGCATGATAAAGGGAAGTATTCGAATCCGATGTAAGATGATATTCAGTAGTGATCGTACAGGAGCTGACTTTGCCGAGCTATGACGTTGGAGATATCGTGCTCGAAGTCGACGTAGGCAACCTTGACAAGGCTCCCGAGATGGTTACGAACTAAGACATCGCCAGCGGCAGTTCACCTTGTCCTTGTAGGTGACCTCCGAGTGAAGACTGAAAATAAGGCGCGTGCCAGCAACCTGCGATTTATTCTCGTCAGCCCACTTGAACCAATCCTTCAACAGCAGAACGCCAATATCAGCATCATTGATAAACTCAACAGGATAATCAGGCTCGTCAATCGTCTCGAAGGTGTTCTCGTGTCCGTGAAGCGGCCACGGAAGAAAAATGCTGACTGAACCTCCATGACCGGATTGCCCTCACACAGGACACGCCCAGAGATTCGGACTGTCTTGCCAGAGTCGCCATTCACGACGGCGACAACCCTTGCCTCAGCGTGACAGACATCACCTACCTTCGGCAACCTAGACCCAGGAATTATTTTGAAGCCATTGGATAGGTGCATGAGTTTGAGTAAGTCTCCATCAAAGATAGCCTTCATTATTACTTGCCAGCCAGTGACGATAGCGTAGTCCATGGGCATCTTGACCTCATCAGTGCAGGCGGTCTTGAACTTCTCCCGCTGGTTGCCAACCACTGTACAAAAGGCCTCGACGTCATCTGCAGAAATAGCGACCTCAGGACAGGTGAATGTGTCGTGTACGTCGAGATCCTGAGGTTCCTCGTCATCACCGAACCGCAATTGCCAGTAGAACTCTTTGATGCGCTTGTTGTGGCCTTCCACAATCTCGTGGATGAGCACACATGGATGCGATGGCTCATATTTGAACTAAAGGTAGAGAGGCACCGCATCATTCTGGTGCTCCTCAAATAATGTGAGATCGATGAGACGAGAGGAAGCATCGTAGTGGATGTTGACGGTAAGAAAATCTGGTTGGTGTTGTCCAAGGGAGCGTGCAGCACCATAAATGGAGATTTGGTTAGGCTGACCACCGAACAGGCGGATGACAGTCTTCTGGCCAGCAGGGACAAGGATGCAACAAAGAGGATTGGCAATATAAGATGTGCCCTGTACAACAAACTCCGACTGAACGATTGCATGCCATCAATTCAACTCAGATCCAGCGAGGACCTGCAACCAGTGCTCGGCAGTGGGGAGTGAGACTGGCAGGGTCAGCTTAATCTCATTGCCAGTCAGTAACACATGCGCACCAAGAAGTGAAGGAACAGGAGCAGGTTTCACACCCAGGTAGTCGATTAGGGATCTTGTTCTCGTCACCGCCATAGAAGCGCTCTTTCGCCGTGAGACCAGACACGACATTATCCAGTGCTCGGAAGCGGGAGTGAGGCTGATCACCGATGGCAGTCTCAACCTTGATAAGGCCTGGGAGAAGCTTGGGTAGGATGGGACAGACTGTGATAGGTGAGTTGACGAACTTGGACATGTTGTCGTCAACGCTACAAGCGAGGGGTCAGGTGTCTGGGAAAAAAAAGGGGGTTGACGAGACCTCTGATCGCAGATGCAGTAAGGACCATACATGGGAAGAAGGTGAGGAAGAGGGGTGGCACCAGCACTACATGCAGGGAGAATCATTGACCGAGAACACAAACTCCGTCACGTGTCGTCGGCAGTTGCCTTATTTGTTTACCTAATTTGGATATCAAAGTATTATATCATTTTTGTTCTCTGAAAGTGGCTTAATGACTTAATATTCTTAATATAAGTTGTGAATTTAAGTAATGACTGTCTTAATTGAATTTTACTTAAATTTACTTAAATTTATTTAAGACAGATAAAGATGGGGTTAAAATGAAATAAGTGAAATGACGTTTTCCTGATGCCCAACCTTTTTTTAATGATACTATTGCATGCCATGCCGCATCTGTCATAATCTTATCTTTCCTCTGTCGAGTAACTTAGGATACATTGTGACGAGCAGGTTCGAACAGACTGACGGTCATGACTCACTTATGTATCAATTGTTCCCGCTATCAGTGAAATAGTGCAGCGTGATCTGAAAACCGATAAGCCTGTTACGAGTGGTACGGGACGCTCCGACTCTTGCCCTGTCCCAGGTTCGGGTTTATGAATGGATTCGCCGATAACGGCTGTGAGGGGTGGTATGAGATTGCGTTTTGTCTGGGATCAAGACATTAGACGCGGATAATGGCAAAGAAGAAGTTCCGAAAAGAGACAAGGTGCGAATAAAGGGAAGGCTAATGCGGTGCGTGGGTTTGGAGGATAGCGACGTGAAGCATTGAGTGACAAGGGAATGAAAAGATCTGCCAGAGGGTGTACAAGTTGACATAGCACATTCCACGACCTCGGCAGCGGTTGTGAAGTGAAAACGGGATTGATGGTAGCTGACGCTGCAGCTGGGTTGATGTAGGTGGATTGACGAGCTTGCACATGTGGATTAGAAGAGAAGCTGGGGAGAGCCATTTGTATTGAGCCGGAGTAGACATCTGCATGTTGCATGTTCGGAGACAACACAGACAAGGAGGAAATGTCGACTCCCTGACTTTTGCTCACCGCTGAGTGAGAAGGTATGCACTATTCAGTTGCGCGAGAGAATTTAACAGAGGTAAGAGAGGTAGCAGGTATCATTCCCAGCCCATGGTGCTCCGTGGCCTCCCAGGTGATGAGGAAAGGGACAAAAGGGAGACCCCAACGTTGGGGTTGCGTGAGACGCTGCCACGCCTCGTCCAATAGGAATGAAAGTTAATGTAGTGGTTGCGAGCGTAAAAGTATGATCCTGATGGGCGAAGAGGGATAAAAGAGACAAAAGGGGAAGAGACTTGAGAAGTGCAAGAATGCGAGAGGTCGGTCCAGTGGTGGAAAGGTGGAACCACTGGCAAGGGTCCAAGACGATCACAGAGAGGCACAGAGACGAGAAAATAGGAACTTCTGATTCGACGCGATGCCCTCCTCGATGCGTAGGAGGGTTTTTTTATGTACATCTCCGATACCCATCAGCTATGTCTAGAGTTCATATAGTAAAGGTGACATTGGGGTGCCAGTGATAAAGATTGGATAGAGAAGCTAAGCATATGGGAAAGAGTTAGAAAGGAGGGCGTACAGCCGCCGCGTGGTAACGGCTTTTGCTGGATGTTGCCCGAGAGGGGAGAGGGGAGACGAGAGATGTAAGAGATGCGAGGACAGGCACTCCGACGCGAAAGCTTGTTCCGTTCCAAGCGTGGCTCCGAGACGATCCTTACGCTAGTACTGCAACTTGTTTAGTTCAATCCAATATGGCCTCAAAATCATTCTGGATGATGTGTGCTCCAGGTCCTGAATATACTCTGGGATAAGGCACTTTAATACAATATGTAGAAATACATGAAATCAGCAACGCACGTTCCGGATGTAGCCCACACTTTCTTCGCATCTCGGTACGAAGCGCCATGGTAAGCATCTGCTTTAACTTGGCGGATTGTGTCGAGGATCATGTCATTGACAGGGCCGAAGACTTCTCCAGTAAATGGTACGTCTATGCGTTCACCCCGTTCCCACTCTTGAAGGCAACAGTTGATCTGGAGTAATATCATCATCGTATTAGCAAAGCACGGCACTTTGGTAGTAAAATACTTACAGCACAGCATGCCAGGCTCACAGCACAATCGGGGTTGATTTTCCAAAGTCGTTTGGATAAAGGTGACCCATTTTCATTTTCTGATGGTAGAACGCCCGAATTAAGGCACCAATGCTTTGTGTTGAATATTCTTCGTACGCCCCTGTCATCGTTCCGATGGTAACATATAAATAAATAAGACAGGGTGAGAATATTTACCCTGGCGTCCAATTCTTCATCCCTTAGAAACTTCCCTTTTTCAAGGTAGCATTCGACATTTTCAGCGGTATATTGGAGTGCATCCGCAGAGTTATGTCCCACGTCAGTCGGAACAAAAATGTTATACTCTGTTATAACAATCTCCCTTGCTAATGTCTTCAGCTCCATATGAAAACTAGAAGCCTTGTTGATTACCTGACCATTGACTATGAGTAAGAGCAGTAGGAGAGGGAAAAAACTTACTAGGGCTGGCATATTGTCCTTGCATTCTCGCCGGAAACCTTCGTCATCACACATTATTATTTGCAACATGGAAAAACTAACATAACGTACCAGGATCAATCTCCTTATTCACATCTCGATATTCAAATACAGCTTCCGAGATGCAGTTAGCCGCTTCCACAATCCCTTCCTTGCAGTTCGGAAAGGGTTTTACGGTAGTTAGATATAAGCGAAATTTGGCCTTGGCAAACTTGAGAATGTCACGCCAATGGGGTACGTAAAATGGAAGCTGAGTTGTGCTACCTTGGATTTGAACCTCGTCGTTCTCTGAGCTTCACATTGGCGACTTCTTTTGCAGGGTTGACTCGGATACAAAACCCGGCCGTCGAAGACTATGTTGACAGGGAGCCTGTATCGTCTTCAGTATCTTGGGATCTGAGACACATCAGCCTATAGGGTACAAGTACTTGATTTTAGGTGCCTAGGGTATGAATGAACTTCGCGAAATGGCGCACCCTTGCCTTTACCCTTTGGCGTACCATGAGAGACAGCCCGCGTTCGGCATTCATTTTCATCGGGGGAGATATCAATGTAATCCTCTGCAGGGCAGTCAGTGATCTGGTTGATACAACTTGATAATATGCTTGCCGAACGCCGGAGACTGAGGACGACAGGGTGGCCTTGTCGTCCAGCAGATTTTCTTAGTGGCAAGGTCTGTATTTTCCAGGCCATTACTGGGATACCTCTGTTTTTCCAGTGAAACATGCATCAGAGGGAGTGATGGTAGTGAGGGAAGAGATGCCAGTGGACAGTGGTTGGAGTTGTAGAGGTGAAGATGACGAGGGCAGGACTCTGCAGAACAAGTAAAAAGTGTGCCTGTTGCCGCTGACTCGGCTCTAAACCACTCGTGAGCGGGCGGAACCAAAATCAAGCCAAACCAAGCCACGACTTGAGTCGTTCCTCCAAACCACTCGCGAGCTGACGACGTAAGAAGAGTACAAGGTGCCTTTTCCTTTTCTGAGAAGCGATCATGACAAACATCATGAATGTAGGGAGACGAGTGCGTCACCTTGCGAGATCGGGAGGAGAGATGAGATCTATTTGACAGGGAAGATGGTCAGTACAAAAGCGGTTCCGCAATGGCGTGGCAGCTCAAGGCACGGCCAAAAGCTTGTATAGTATGACCGAAGAAGAGAGAAGAGAAAAAATGCGGATCGGATCATTTGTATTACTAATAATTAGTTAATCAAGGATATGACATTACCCCCATTCGGGCCATTCCCCGGGCACAGTGCTACTAGCCTCCGACGACGTCCTCATCGTCTCCCACATCATGCTTGCTTAGTTATATCACACTGTCCTTGTAGAGATGTAAATGCAGTATATCGAGGAATGAAAGTTGTGTTGTATTAGTTCAAGTGGTGATGTACTGTACACTATTGTCACTGCTGCTGTCACTCGCACCATCGTCGGTGTTGCTGCCATCACCGTCGACGTCGATCTGTCAGAGGCATGGTTCAAATACTGAGACGCATGATGATCCTCGTCGACTTACTGAACATGTAGATCAATCGACTGCATCCAGTGGAAGGAAAGGAACTATTGCGAAGAGTGACTTCGAGCACACTGTTACAATAATGTCGTACCCGAGACCCTGATCCTCCCTAAATTTTGTCAAGATGGTTGCAACCGCTGCAAGTGCATGCTTGGCCCTGAAGAAATGGGTCAGTATCAGGATAGTGAGCATTTACATTTCGGCTGACTGCATGAACTCGATTAAGAACTCCACAATGCCGTGCCGACACAGGCAGGCAAAGACCCTGTCTGCTCGAACGCCTCCTCTAATGTGGGTGGAAGCGCCTTCAAAGTCGCAGCCTTCCAGTTGCTCCCGCAGCGGTCATCGTGCTTGCCCTCTGGATCCGCAAAACCATGTGAAGCTGTCCACGAAGCTGCGAGAGGCAAAACTTGCTGTCAAAAAGTGTGCTCATCACATGAGCACGCTGTCTTGTCACATTTTCGAGAACCACAGCTGTCAATGGCGTGCATCTGTGCAAGGACAAGGCTTTCTTCCTTTGGTTTCTGAAAAAGGATGAACGTCATGTTGTGTAGCAGGGAACAGACCTCAAACCTGCATGCAGGACAACCGTATCTCATGCTGCAGTTAGGAGCATCATGACCAACAGGAGGAAGACGACTATGGATTAGTGCCAAGAATGAGGAAGGCTCAGATTTCTCGACGAGTGTAGATGTTGCGCACGGAAATCAAATTCACCATGACGGAGATTGTTATCCTTGACCAAAAAAAGGTCAGGTCAGTGGCTGACCTTCCGGAACGGTCTAAAAGTCTGACTGGCTTGTTTAATTTTGTGGTGATGTTATTTGTGTGTTAGTAGTCTTAGCTAGCATCGAACCATTTCTAATTACGTTTGAGCGGCTGAATTTGAAGCCGCCGTCTGACTCAGACCAGGTCACTGACAATACTGGTTGGAGGACATCTTTCAACCACATAGCAAGCAGGTGGCTGTATTGCGCGCGTAATGCGCCGCCATTTCAGTGCACGGTGCCTGACCAAGTTGTGAGGCCGTGAGGAGGCGTCGAATCTATTGTCACGGCATGGGAGAAGAGCCAGGTAATGTAAACGCTGGCGCTTGGGGAGCGTCCGATTCAGCGGTATCCATTAACTCCCCTAACTCCCTGACAGGCGTGACATGCTAATACTAGTCTGGAGTAATCAGGGTGAGCCTTGAACCAATGCCGAGGAAGTATGACTGGTCCTCATACGCCAAGAGCTGCTCCGTCACAAGACACTTTTCGAAGTAACTGGTAACGAACGTATAGAACGTATAACGTATACATAGACCTCACGGATCTGTCGGGCCAATAGACCGTCCAGGGCGATCACAATCTTTCTTCGATAAGGCACTGTTGCTTCACTACGCTCGCAAATATATTCGACCAACTACGCTACGTAAGCTCAGGCAGGCGTATACTCGTTGGCTTGTACAAGAATGAATAATAAAAGGGGTGGGGGTGATACTACAATGGATTCAAAAGCAGCAGCGATCAAAGGTGGAGCAAATAGACGAGCAGATTTGTGAAACGTAATATATTCAGCCAACTACGCTACGTAAGACAGCTCGAGGGCGATGACAAAATGGGTATATCCTTATAGTAATTTTCTTTTCTCTCCATCAAGTTTAATATCCGCCTTTGAACGAAGAGATGGACACGCATACAGTACATGTACCTCGAACCCCTCTTGACTCTTGAGTGGGCCCGTTTCTGACACAGGATGGTATGCATCTCACTACGGCGCCAAACATATCCTTACCTCATTATTATCTCCGCCCTCGCCGGATCCTCTTATCAGGGATAGATTCTTATCTGTTCTGCTGTCTGCTGTCTTCGCAAAGCAAACGATGTTCTCTTGCCAGTGTAACACGAACACCCACTCCTATTACTTCTACCATGGTCTACCTTCCCGATTAACAAGCCATTAAAGTCATCTCTCAGGGCCAACTATTGTACGCTACAACACAGAACATGTATAGAATGGCACCCAGTCATCGATCATCCCTCGGTTACCTGCACGAAAGGCACGGGAAGCAGAGGTACCACGTCCAATTTAAGCTCAGCCCCACGTCCCCCGTGACACTGGCAAGTGACGGAAGTATGCATTAAGCGGGGACGGTGGACTAGGCTATGAGCGGGAAGCTGAAACCGGCAGGTCTCAATGGAATGCGGTGCTATAGCATATTGTGGACAAGAGGAAGTCTTATGTGAGCAAGGTATCAAATAGAATAGTGATGTGTATAGCGTGAAAACTTTAGAAAAAGGGTGCTCGAACTTGAAAGACCATGACTGAGCTTGCCGCGGCTACTAGAATGCGATGGAATAGTCAGCCTAGCCCGTGCAAGTGCAGCCAGACTGCCCTCCTTATGCCCTCCTCCTTCCTTACGACGGGTATCAATGCCGCAACCCATTTGTAGGCCACTATCCGACTGCAATGCAGTAGTAGCAGTATTATTACATCTGCCACCGGACGACTCGGAGCTGGATGTTTGTTGCTCAGTGCATCTTGCCAGCAAACGAAAGCGAGTAAAACGTGCTCCATAGCGTGCATTACACGAAGCTATTGGAGGTAGGAATCATGGAATGAAAGTGCAGCTGGCAAGGAGGGGGAGAGAACGTTGATGACGATCGATGGTAGAGGCTGTCGTAAATGCTTACAAAGGTTGGCATCCGGTGCAGAAAGCGAAATACAACCACATAGAAAAGCTTGGATAAGGCAGAGAACATGATATGGAGAGCAAGGCTGAAAAAGAGGGAATTGAAGGGATCGTGAGCCCATGTGTGCCGAGCTCATCGGCAACGGTGTGGACAAGGTGGTTGGCCGTGATGGTCATTGTGACACAGCAAGATGCGCTGACAGAAAGGTTATAAACACAAGCTCAACCTCAATGGGAACTCCAATGATACGCGATCCCCAGACGGAAAACGTGTGAGATCACAGCGGGCGGCAAAGGATAACCCCGAAGCCTGGGCTCTAAAAACACCGAGGGTTACCCATGCAGTACACTATTTGCAGAGGGCGACAGATCCGAGTGGAGGTTGCTGAAGCAATGCAGCGACAAGGGGCTGCCTTGGCTTTAAGCTCGCTGGAGACATCAGAAGGGGAAAAGAATGAGTTATCTTCGTCAGTGGGGAGGCTGAAAACGCCCTTGCTTGGGAAACGGACATGCTCGCGCTTGCGCTCCGGCGCGTGAGGTGTGGCGTAGGATCGAATAGCAATTCCGAATGAGGATTAGTGCAGTGCAGTGGGGGTCGTCATATACATTGGCAGAAGGATGCTTGAACAAATGACAGAGCGCGAGAGATTCATCAGGCGACTGTAGGGACATCCAGGGTTTTGGCTGGCATCGGGCTGGAGCTTGGAAGAAGCGTCACTAAGACGATTCGATCGGACTGTACAGTGAGAACTGTTTGCAAATTTGGATGCAATTTGACACAGGGCCGGTTTTGAAACGGACCAACCGAACGGGCCCGAGCTTAGCGCTCCTCGCCTCCTCCCTCCTCTGCAAACGCCGTCTCTCCATGTCATTGTGACCATGTCAACCTCAATCGCATGATCAAGATGAGCGCCACTCTCTCTGTTCCCGTATCAATGCACCGCTGCACAGCTCTGGCTGGAGCTGTTTGTTGATCCCTCTATGGACGGTCACCTGAGGCTCTTGTCTATAATTCACAGGCCAACTACACTACCGACAGTAATGTAGACTAATTTAAATGATGAAATTTATACTTACTGAAAGAAGTCAGTTTAAGGCAGTACATCTCAAACTTGTGGTCTCCTCAGAGTTGCATGTAACCATAAACTGCTCATTTTCATGCTGGGCATTTGAACCGTGACAGCAAACGGGATTTATAATATGAAGAAGCCGCGCGGAGGCGTATGGAGTATGTATTATTGCGGCCGCACCTACGGGTCTTGCTGCCCAAATCCCTGTCCACCAAGTCGGTGGTAATGTTATGGGTTATCTAACGTATGATTTACGGGACGTTCGACTGTAAACCCAAAACTACGGTTGCTAGAGCGGCTGGCGACGGTATTCTAGGAACGCTAGTCACTCTACTAGTACGTTTCATCTCGCTATATTGGACTACTGTCAATCGCATAACCTGCTCCTGCCCAGACCGAAACGTGGCAACACCATTGTAGGCTCAAAGTCGCTCGCGCCAGCTGCTTGCCAAATCAAAAGCAGACTGATCTGTGGTTCCATAATTCCGAATCATCATTTCTGATTTGACCTACCCATGGCTTAGTGTCCCAACTGCGCGAAAAAGTTTAGGGACGATGGTGGAGTTTTTCGTCATCTGGTCAATCCACGTTCATTATGCAAAACCTTTATACACCACCTCATTCACCTCTCCCATGGCTTGGACTTGCAACCAAGACGGAGGCGTTTGCACCCAAATGACCCTCTACCAGATTCCGCCAACCACCCCGTACCTCCAGATATCCAAATGTATGACGATGCCATGGATTTGGCATACTGTATGATGGAGTTGATCCTACGGAAAATCTCAATTTCGTACCCTCTGAGGATACACAATCCTCAACAACGGAGTTTTTCCCAACAGCTCCTGAGGTCTACGGGCATGATGGATCTACTTTCATGGACAATTTCTATCAGGACAAGCACGTTCAACATCGTTTGGATAACATTTTCTATCCATTTGCCTCGAAGGAAGAATGGGAACTGGCATCATGGCTCGGCCGCGTCAACTTGAGCAGGGGGTTGATAGATGATTTTTTTTCCCTTCAGCTGGTGCGTGTTCATTTCTATTTAATGAAAAATGCTCAGTTTATTTTAGATACGCAACCTCCCACTTTCTTTTCGAAGTGCGAAGACACTTCGAGGACGCGTGGAGATGCTACCTTCCGGACCTTAATGGCACTGTAAACCCTGGACTACGATGGTGTCCACAAAATTGCCTGTCAAACTATTCTACCGTGACGCTGTCGATTGCCTAAAGTCTCTATATAGCCACCCACTCTTGAAAGATTGCATCAAACACACCCCATTTCGTGTCTTTTCAGATGCTCAAAAACTCGTTCGCGTGTACTCAGAATGGCTAAGTGGAGATGTAGCATGGGACATGCAGGTGAGTGCTTTGAATTACTACTAGTAGTACATACACATTCTAACTTTGTTATTACGTGGTATTCTAGACGAAACTACCTGATGGCGCTACTCTTCTCGGCACTATCCTATCATCTGACAAGACCAAGATCTCTGCTATGACTGGCAACCGCACGGCTCACCCACTTCTGCTCAGCCTCGCAAATATTGATATGGAGTTCCGAATGAAAGGCTCCAACCACACCTTCGTTTTGCTTGCAATTCTACCGAGTGCACGTTTTATTGCACACAAGGATTTTATAGGCGTACACCAGAACTGATTGTATCACGAGTGTGTCGATTTCGTTGTGGAACCCCTTAAAATAGCAGCTCACATTGGCATTATGATGTCCGATCCAGTTGGCAATCTCCACTATTGCTACACACCTCTCATAGGATTCATTGCTGACACGCCGGAGGAACGGATGGTGGTATGTGTTGCTGGAAACGTGTCGCACATCACCATGGCAAGCGACAAGGAGTTTGGTGATGCTTTTCAGCATGAACCACGAACAGCCGATACGACGCTTGCCAAACTCACGGAAATTGGCTTAAAGGTCGACCCGAAGAATGTTGAGGACTATCTCAAAGAGGCGAGCAAACACCGTTTAAATGGTGTCGATAAGCCATTCTGGAGAGATTGGGCTCTCAGTGAGCCGTCAAATTTCCTCATGCCCGAACCCCTCCATCATCTACATAAATTTTTCTGGGATCATGAAAGGCGGTGGTGCATCAATGTCCTAACAGCCTCAGAAATTGACTTCCGGTTCACCGTCCTTCAACCACAAATTGGGTTTCACCAATTCAAGGAGGGCATCGCAAAGCTACAACAAGTTACTGGACGGGAGCATCGGGAGGTTCAGCGACACTTGATATGTGTGATCGCCGGCGGAGCTGCTCCAAAGCGCTTTGTCATCGCTCTCCGAGCACTAATGGACTTTCGCTATATGGCTCAAGCACCCGTTGTCGACAGTGGCCTCTGTGATACTATTTCCGCCTCCCTATTGGAGTTCCATGATCACAAAGAAGCCATTGTGGAGGCCCATGGCCGCTTGGGAAAGAAGAGAAATGTAATTGATCACTGGCGCATTCCAAAGCTCGAGATTTTCCAAAGCATCATTATGAGCATCCGTGCAAACAGCGCAAATGTCCAATGGTCGGCTGATGTGACCGAGCATGCCCACATTACCAAAATCAAGAAACCAGCTGACTCAGGTAACAATCAAAACTACGAAGAGCAAATATGCCGCCACCTTGACCGTATGGAGAAGATTCGTTGCTTTGACTTGGCCACTGCTGTCGAAAACGCCAATAATGTCCCTGCCGCTCATGAAGGAGATCTGCCGCCATCACATCACGTCGATAACTCTACCTCTTTATTGGCCAATATTGATACTGTCACAAATCTATCCAACTTGGGTCGTGCTACTGTCAATTACTTTGAAGAAGCTGCAGCACTTCTGCGAGGTGAAAACCCCCGCGCCGTGATTCCCTTTCGCACATTTTCAGCAGGGACATCGGCCTTTCACCTCAACCGCGAAGCAACATTCAAGCTCATGACTGTGGATGCCGTTGCTGATACTTACAAACTACCAGACCTTCGATACGCGATTACCCACTACTTTCAGAGAGTATCCCATGGGGAGCAACACATTCGTACTCTTGGCGGCCGCCGACCAGCACTCTCAGCACAAACATTACCATTCGACAAACTCCAGGTTTGGACTCATGTCCGTGTACAGACTATTTCTTATTTCGATCCCAAACAAGTTCTGGAACCACGGACTTTAGAAGCTGAACCTCCTTCTGATGAGTTTCCTTACGGGCGATATAATAGTGTGCTTGTTAATGTCGATCCCAGTTTGAATTGGCCCCAAAGTGGCCGTGCAGGTGTGTAAACGACCTATATCCATCTATAATATCTAACGTACACCTCCATTCAGGTCACACAGTTGCTCAGATTCGCCTGATCATGCGCCCGGTTCCCCCTCGGTCATTTCAGCTACCCGCTGGTTCGGAGACGTTTCTTGCGTATGTGCAACGATTCAATATCATACCTCAGCCGTCGGCGGCTGCATCAAGTTCAGCTGTGAGACAAGTTCAACCAGATCCCGTTTCAGGAATGTTTGCTCTGAAACGGAGTAGACAAGCAGATAGAAGTCTAATGGGTGACATTGTTCCATTATCTCAATGCAGAGTCCCTGTTGAGATAACGCCACAATTCTTTGAATGGGCTGATCCTCATCTCAAGGCAAACAATAGTTTAGAACTGAGTTCGGAGTTCTGGCTGAATAAATACTTCAACAAAGAGCTTTTTTTTGCTTTACATTTGGCAAAGTAGTTCTATAGAATAACTGACAATTGGTGTTACTAGTACTAAGGTCGCTGTGAGGTGAGAATGTACTAGGTGGCGGTTTTGAGCGGTAATTGTTATCTGAGAGCATGAGATGAGAGGTGTAAACGAAAGGGAAAACAGAAGAAAGAGGCGATGAGTGTGGAACGCATATGTCGTTGGGTCTTGTGTTGTAGCTTGAAGGGTGTATGTTTGTTGCCAACATGAGGCGGTGAGGAGGAGTTGGAGGACATGCGTGTACTGTCGGTAATCAAATTATGGCCATTAACGCGTTAACAGCCGTGCAGTCCACAAAAGAACACCAACCAACTCCCCATCATCATGAATCATTGCTCAACCAGGTCAACTGTCAACCTCCCAATCCCCTTACTGGGACGCAATGAGTACTGTACAAAGTAGAGGCTGAAACTAGGGTTTGTCGATTCGAATATCTCCGTCCATGAGAAGCTCTCTGATAGGGCGGAGTGCTCGTTCAGGTAAGTTTGTTGTTAATTCACTGACCTCGCTGGAACAACACTGATCACAACCCCAGTGCGCCCCTCCTACAGTGTCTGCCACGAGTGCATGACCCTCTCGGAACACGGAGCATATGGCTCTTGTCAAAAAAAGACAAGGGCCGTACCGACAGGAACTGTGCCAGCGGTTACCCCATTTCCGAGCCTGTCTCAGCACCACCAGAGGTTTCGTCCAGTACTCCAATTCCTCACACCATGCCGAAGAAGTTATTCCCGCTGAGGCTGTCGCACCAGCTTCCCTCTATCCCAACCCGACGCTCTTGACACTCGTGGCACTCGCGCCCCGTGACCTCACCGCGTTAGGGCTTGCTAATTGGTCCCCCCGCCGGCTTGTCCTCATAGATGTTCGAGCTCATCAACGTCTCAGCAGGTTTACCCTGGTTCCACCATCATTGCGGACATGCTCTTCTCACCTGTTATTCCCATTCTCTATCAGACAGCTCCGCATCTCTGCAGTACTCGCGCCGCACCAACCGCCTCTGATCAAGTCAAGGAGGAGCTTGACCAGGCACACAAGGCCGGGGACAAGTTTGCAGTGCAACATGTCGCACTCAAGCAATGCAGGGTGTACGAGAGTCAGGCGTGAGCATGTTGTCCATGTTGATGTCGTTCGTGCAGCTGCCAGTGCCCATCACGCTCAGGATGTTCCTCGTCATCAAGGGTCTATGCGCTCTTCCTATGGGCTCCGTCGGTGAGTGCAATCATGTCGTGGTGAGCTTAGCTTATCTGTTGAACGGCGTTGTCACTTGCCTACGAAGTAACAGAGCACTCACCGTCCACATTCCTGCCTTCCCTTCTGCCATCGTCCGCAACAGCCAGGGCTTTACCTTCCACCTACTTCCGCACACTCGCCCACATTGTTGTCCTACTCTTCAAACCCACCACCATGCCATCAACCCGCTTGTCTCTAGCACCTATCACTACCTTTCGTCCACCAAGACTTTCTTATGCCGTCCACGCCTCTACATCCGAACGCCTCATACTAGCTGTGGACCAATTCTCGTGCGGGATCTTCCACATGCATCACAACAACAAATTCACTTGTAGTGCGCACGCGGACAAGATGGAGGATGCGCTTGAGCTCGGGGACGCAGGTGTTTTGCTTAGCAAGGAGGCAGAGGTCGCTAGAACGGGTCCTCCGTAACTGGACCCTCCCAGCCTTGTCAGCCGGCGACTTCTGTATGTCGTTTATCCTCCCAGAGTGCGTCCTTATTCACTTACCCACCCCTTAAATGCGTGATGCGACTCTTCCTAGTCTATCACGCGGCTTTGCCCTCCTTCACACTACATATGGCGAGCTTGTCACCCTAGGCGATCCCAAACCTTTTGCTTAGCAAGGAGGCAGAGGTTGCTAGAACGGGTCCTCCGTAACTGGACCCTCCCAGCCTTGTCAGTCGGCGACTTCTGTACGTCGTTTATCCTCCCAGAGTGCGTCCTTATTCACTTACCCACCCTTAAATGCGTGATGCGACTCTTCCTAGTCTATCACGCGGCTTCGCCCTCCTTCACACTACATCGGCGAGCTTGTTACCCTAGGCGATCCCAAGAGTAAGCTTGCCGACTAGCGTGCCTATGGTGCAGAGAACCGTCTCTCCTTGCAACCCCAGTCTCATGTGCTCCAAGCCATCCACTAGCTCTACTAGCGGCGACTCTGCCCACAGGCTGGCTCGCAGGTCTATGCTCCACCGACACGACCACCTCGGGCTCGTCAAAATGTTACGCCACACTTATCTTCCCAGCGTGGCAAAAGAACATGCTGCAAAAGGAAGCACTGGCAAGCGGAGCATGGCTAACTCCTCAACAAGCAACCGCACCTATAAGACGTCAGACATGTATACCGGAGGAATCTACAGACACTGAGCCATCCGCTCATGATTCCGATATGACTACCCTGGCATATTGGTAAGTGGTGGTATTGATGGGGACTTGTTTCGTTTATGGTCTTAACGCATGTGCAGGTAGACTCAGTCCCTCAACCGAAACCAGTGTATTCGAGCAGGGATGGCTGTCTCCAGATTCTCCAACACAAACAGACGTCGCAATGTTCCACCACCCCATCTCTCTACCCTATGCAGAAGCCTCACCCACCCTCAAATGCCAGGCTACATTCCAGGTATGCCAACCCAGGACGCCCTGCAAGGCAAATTTTAATTCCGATGCGCATGCCGCGTGATGTGCACGAGGTCTTCATTCAAGACGTTGCGGATGGTGTGGTACTTTACGCGTATATGTTTAACGTTGGCATTGTGGGAGTGGTCTTCTGCCGGGCGTCATGCAGTGTCGTTATCACAGCGAAGGGGGTACCAGTAGTGGCACTCGGAGGGAGTCACGGTCCAAGACCGTCGACTCGGAGTAGCTTGCAGAGGAAGATTACTTCTTTGCCCGTGTGATGCAGGGCAATGTACTCGGCGTAGCAAGAGACCACTACATGCTTTTGTATCTTGGAACTCCATCAGTTGATGCCAGATCCAAGCGAGTAGCAATACATCAGTTTGTGTCACGGCAATTAGTGAAACCAGAGTCAGAGTCAGAAGCTCTGAGACTCAGAAGCCAGACAGACAAAGGTGGAGAGTCACCGAAACGATATACGCGATGTCGGGCTGTATTGCGACTGCAAAGACAAGTTATTGCCAGTAGGGGCCCGGGGTTCATGCCATCCAAAGTGTGACATCAGGAAGAACAGGATGGATTTGTCGCCGGGACGTGAAAGTTGCGACTCGGAGCCCGCGAGCATGCCAGTCACATGGGTGGGCGTCGGTCTGGTTGAACTTTTCAATGATGCAATTGATAAAACATTTGTTGGGAAGATTGTGTGATGTGTCAATGCTCAACGCTAATGCAAACTAGTGCTGCACAGACTTCAGATGACGTTGTGCAGCACTGTGCAGAATTCAGGTGATGTCGGGCAGCACTGTGCAGAATTCAGATGATGTCGGGCAGCACTGTGCAGAATCCAGATGACATCATGCAGCACTGTGCAGAATTCAGATGATATTGTGCAGCACTGTGCAGACTTTGGATGTGGCTGTGGAATGCTGTGTAGATTATATACATGCTATGCGGTTCTGTGGGGCTCTGTGACAGTGTTTGTTTGCTACGCGGCTCTGTCGCGATTGTTTGTTCGCTAAGCGACGCTGTGGGAAAAAACGGGGTTTGCTGATGTATGTAAAGATAAAGAGACTATGTATGTTGAAGTAAGCATGAGATGAGGCAACAGAGTGCTTATTGAAGCACCTGGGCATACCCAGCAGATGCATATAAGTACAGCAGAGTGTTCACCCTCATCCCCATTAGAGATATCCTTTTCATAGTATATACACATTACATTCATTAGCTAAAACACCCAGCTACCATGGGTTGCCATTGTAGTATAGAAGCACAGCACCCACCTTTGCATATATAAGTAGTTACAAAGTAGATATGCCCACCTGAGTCATCATGCTGCATATGCAGATACTAAGGTAAGCAGATCATCTACCCATTAGATTTCCCTTTCACTTACACAGAGTAGAGTATATTGTCCTTACAAACAATCATGTGTGCATTCACAGTGTCTCACCTCAGTTTTTACACTTGCAATATGTAAAGATAGAAAGACTGTATGTAAAGGGATAAGATTGTACTTAAAGATAGGTGATAAGATAGATGAGTAATGGAATAAGACTATGTGATAAAAAGGGGAGGGGGTTGGGGCAACGCCCCAACAAGCTGAACAGTGACGTAGGCAAGGGGAGTGAGCTTGCGAACGACCCATGCCGTAGGCATGGCCAAAAGCTTGTCAAAAGTATAAGAAAGGGCGGTCCGGGATGGTAGGAGGGTTCGCGAGAATGGGTAAATTCGGCGCTTGGCTCCATGATGACACACACCTGACAAGAAACAGCACATTGTGCGTATACATCTCGTCAACCCACTGCGTGATCACGCTATGAGTTTTCTGCACCACGATGCTATTATGCTGCAAAAGCGCAAGTTAACTACGGCGCGGACATTATGACTGTTGAGTAGATAGCTAGTCAGGGGATAGAAAGAGAGCTCGTGTAGAGCCAAGAAATCCTCGATTATTTCGTACGCAATCTTTTCTCTGAGCGCACACCAATTTGTCAGCCTCTCGTCCGATAGATCTATAGGAAGTACATACACA